>PVJS01018928.1:0-34285 GCA_004027185.1 Glis glis | reverse complement strand
GTGTGTGTGTGTGTGTGTGTGGTACTGGGGATGGAACCCAGGGGCGTTCTACCTCTGGGCTACACCCTCAGACCCATTTTATTTTTTATTTGGAAACCGGGTCTCACTAAGTTGCTGAGCGCCTCACTAAATAGCTGAGGTTGGCTTCAAACCTGTGATCCTCCTGGCTCAGCCTCCCAAGTACTGGGATTACAAGTGTGCGCCACCACACTCGACTTAGAAAATAATTTTTACTGTCTATTATTTCTTTGAATGTGTGTTAGATTAATTTTTAAGATTGCTAATTTGCCTTTACTTAGTCATAGAAACTTACTCCAGCTAAGTTCTTTCTAAATAATATATCTTCAAACTATGTGTAACTCAATTTTTAGCAAACACTGATGGAAGACTGCTTAGGATTTGCAGTCCATCCTTTAGGTAATGTGGGTCTTATCCTCCAACCAAAAGCAGATAAATCTGCTACCATGAATTGATGTATTCCGCCTTCCTCCTCTGTCACCACATAGAATTGCTGTTCCTAAGTTGGGTTTGGGGCCATCACCCTCCGGAACCCTATGGAAATAACCACGAGAAACTTAACATTTTATATATTGCTGATAAGCTGCTGAGAACACCTTAGGAAAAAAAGCCCACGGCAAGCCCCAGAGCAGGGAAAAGGAGAGCCATTAGTGAGGGACTGGCTTTGTTTTTCGTCTTTTGTACTCTTAGGTTTGTGGCTCTCACATCCTGATTTTTGCTTTGTTTCATAGGAAGCTTAGAGTCTATTTCATATTCTACCTTTGGTAATTATATAAAATCAATATAAATCACTGGGTTCTAATGATGTCTACATTAGTTTTTTTCCTATCTCTCCTTTATTTTCTCCTTATACTTTATTTCTTTTTGAAATTTAAAAATCTTACATTGGGCAGATTTTTAAGTCACTGAAGAAAAAGCCCAATAGTACTCAGCATGTATAGCTTCTTTCCCCTAATATTCCTTCCCCATTCTGTGGTGTCAAGCACTTCTGTGTGTTTTTCAGGGATAGGGGAACAGGGCTGAGTTGGACTTTGCCTCAGGCAGGTTGGATGGGGCGCAGCAGTCTCAGGACCTAGTGGGCTTTCCCTCTGCAGTGTGACCACCAGTGGCTCTCAGCCCACTGTTGACTGGCAACTTTGGCTCACAGAGCTGAAACAGCTTTGGTCCAAGTGTCAGATCTGCTCATCATTTCTGCACCATCTTCTGGTACTCAACACCCTGGCACTGGCAGCCTCTCCTAAGACCCCACCTTTCTACTGCCAGCCCCATCTCCAGCCTCCATCTGTGCCACCCCCATCCTAGTGGCAGGAAGGAGGTCACCTGCCCACCCTCTCCCAGTGTTCTCTTCTGAGTCCTCATTTCTCTAGAGCTCTGCCTGTTGATTCTCAAGAGCATCATTTGGAAGTAAGGGGGAGAGCCCAACTAAATGGCAGCTCTGTTTGTCTCTTTATATTATTGCTAAGAGAATCATAATGCTCCTGGGCAGCATGCAGGCCTCGAGTGACTAGAGGAGAGGAAATAGCCAGGCGTGGTGGTGCACGCTTGTAATCCCAGTACTTGGGAGGCTGAGACTGGAGGATCCGGGTTCACGGCTAGCCTCAGCTACTTAGTGAGACCCTCTGCAACTTAGTGAGACCCTGTTTCAAAATAAAGAATAAAAACTAGGGCTGGGGGTGTAGCTCAGAGGTAAAAATGCCCCTGGGTTCAATCACCAGTACCGCAAAAAAAAAAAAAAAAGAAAAACACAGTAATTGACCGATCTTGGTTTATGTGGGTGAGATACATACATATATGTATCTAAAGTATATATATATTTAGCCAATTTAGATATTTGAATTTTATTGTATTGATATCTATATGCATGTATAATGTGCACTCACTGACCCCTCCTTGACCTTTCCCAATTCTCTGCACAGGCTGCTGACTGCCTGCAAAACTCCCCCACCCGCTCTTCCCATCAGGTGCCAGTTCTATTCATCCATCTCTATTCATTCACATCGAACAAGTGAATAGAGATGTCCCTTCTGAGCTAAGCCCTCTCGAGGTGCCTAGCACCATGCAACCAGCGTTCAATGAACATTGAGGACCCACAGCCTAGGCAGGTGTGCCCTCTCTGCCACTTGTCCCCAGAGCTCCTGGCTAGCTGGTCCCTCGTAAGAAACCCCCCCAAGTGTGTGCTCTGTAAGGTGATGCCACCTCTCCCATTACACCCCTCAAAGCAGGCCCCCAGAAGGGCCTTTTTAGTGCCCTGCACAGGCCCGGCACATGGTTGCCACTCAGTGTATGTTCATTGCATGAATAATGTATATTTATAGATCCTATGCTTGGGACAGAGAAGTTGGAATCACAGAAACTGAAAGAAAAATGTTGGAGGTACTGCCCAAGAGCCAATCGTGAGAACAAGGGACCAAGCCTCCCCTGCGCAGATGGAGGGAACTAGAATTTCGTTTGTGGAGACTTGGACATCACTACAGCTCTTGTGGAGGGCAGTGGCTGTTTCTTTTTGGTTTTATCCACTGTTGCACTGGCAACGTGTTTGTAGTGGTGTCACAGCTCATACAACAACCAGAGCAATGGGATCAAGCAAGGAGGCCAAGCCCCGCCTCCCTGGCCCACCAGAGACCCCTGACTGCCCTGCCCTCAGACTCCTTGCCCTCACCTCCTTGCCCTCTCAGATCTATTGCAGCAGGAAATCCAAGTCACATTTCCAATTCCCCGCTCTCCTTACTGTTCACCCTTGGCTGGTTTCCTGCCCTTCCTGATCTCCAGATCTGGGTTTCAGGCCTGGTGAGCCTGGGTGCCCCCTTAAGATGGTGACAGGGTCAAAGGCCTTTCTAGATTAAGCGGCCTTTGGATTACTCCCTTCATTTTATTTCCAATGGCTTCCTATTTCTTCCGTGTATGAAATTTGTAACGTCCATCAGTGAGTCAGTGGGCAGGTATTTTTGCCCATTGTATTTGCTGCTGTAGCCCCAGCACCTGCAATGACGGCTGGTAGAGAGCAAATACCTTGTTGAATAGGAAATGAATGAATGAAAGTATGAATGAATGAAGAGCCATGTATTAGAACTAAATGGATGAAGGAAATTGACATTCCTTTGGTTGTTTTTCCACTTCCCTATGATCTGTGATGGCTTAAGTCGAGCCCTGTCTTGAGAGAAGGACTTCCTAGAAGAGCTGCCTTCTGCTCCAAGGATTCCAGGACAGGAGATGGGGGAGACGGAAATGGGAGGGGTGCAGGAAGAGGTGGTGCAATGGTCTTTGGGAGCCTTGCTGCCCAGTGACCTTTCCTCTGGCAGCTCCCATCTCTCCCGGAGCCTGTGCCAGCCCCAGAGGAGACCGGCTCTGGTTATGGTCAGGCGCCAGGGTCCAGAACAGTAAAGGGGGGGCTCCATGGGCCGGGGGGGGAGCAAAGGGCAAGAAGCCCATGCTCTTTGCAGTATCCGGTTTTAAACAACTCTGTTTAGAAACAGAAGAGAAGCTCTGCGGGAAAAATGGGTGGGCTCTGGCAGGCCTCCCAGGCCCAGGACAGCAAGTTCTTGCCAACTTGAGCAGGAAGTAGGGGATTTGTGGGGAGGGAGGAGGGAAGAGGGCATCGGAGGGAGCCCATACAGCAGCCACGTTTTCTCTCGTATAAACCCTGCTCCCAAGTAAACATATTCCTGAAAACCAGGAGGGTTTTTATGCTTCCAGGCTGCTGTTCACTCCGCTGGCCTACTTCCTGTGAGCACAATTATTCCCAGGTGTCTGTGTTTGTTTTCAGAGCAGGAATATTATAAGCTATTCATAGTCCTGCTTAAAAATGCTTTGGAATAATGGGATAGAAAAGTCATCTCCAGCGCTTGGTGTTTCTGAGGCAGGAACGGGCCTTCTGGACTCTCTCCAGGTCTGGCCGGGAACTCGCTTTTTCTCCCTGGCAGCGCCCTTCAGCCCAGCAACACCAGAGAACCAACAATGGCCTCATAGAGCTTGTTATGCAGGAGGGTGTACAGGATCTAGATGCACAGAAAATCTGCTCTGGCTGACTGATGGGAGGGGGGTGAATTCAGGGAAGGAGGGCCTAAGGGAGGGACCTTAGAGAAGAGGGGGAAGTAGTTGTGCATTTTTAACTGCAAAAAGATCTGAAATCAACTTCATCCAAAGGAGACCAAAGAGAGTGTCAGTCTGCAATCATTCTCCTTCCAGGACCCCAGCCCTCTGCTGTCTCCAGGGGTTCATGGCATTTCACACCCGCTTTGACATCAGAGCCCCCATCACCTTGGCTCCCAGAACCAGAGTCTCCTTAGCTGAGAAAGTAGACTATGACTCTCAGGCACTTGGGAACCTATCTGGAAAACACGTTGCATAAGGGAGAGGGAGATGGGAGAAATGAGTGCTCAGAAGGCTTTCTGAGAAGAGTGGATCAGGTTTGCTGCTGTAACAACCCTTAGACATTGGTGGTAGGAGGGTGATGGGTGCATCCACTTGGGAAAACTTACTGCATTATATAGAAAAGCTGAAGATATGCAAAGCCTACCACCCAGCAATTCTAGTCTTAGTTAAATGTTGTACAACAGAAGTGCTTAAGCCTTTGGGTCTCAGGATTCCTTTATACTGTTAAATATTATTGAGGACCCCAAATAACTTTTGCTTAGGTCAGTTACAGTGATCAATGTTTACCAAATTTGAAGTTAAAACTAAGAACTAAAAATTAATTCATTTAAGCTGAGTGTGGTGGTGCATGCCTGTAATCCCAGCTACTCACATGGCTGAGGCAGGAGGATTGGAAATTCAAGGCCAATGTGGGTGAATTAGCAAGACCCTGTCTCAAAATAAAAAGATAAAAAGAACTGTGATGTACCTCAAGTGGTAGAGCGCCCCCTGGGTCCAAATGAATTTTAATTCATTTAAAATTTAATTCATTAATAATGAATTTTAATTCATTTAAAAGTAAATAAATAAATAAACCCATTACATATTAACATAAATAACATGTTTATAAGAAATAATTATATTTTACAAAACAGTAAAACACAATGTAGTGGGAAGAGTGGAATCATTTTGTGGTCTTGCAAACCTGGCTTCATGCAAGGCAACCGGATTCTCACATCTGCTTCTGTATTCGTCTGTTGGGATGACGCATGCCATGCAGCTGCTGGAAAACCCCACCGTCCACTTGTGAGCAAATGAGAGTGAAAAACATAAATAACATCTTAGTATTGTTATGAACATAGATTTGATTTTACAGACCCCCCCCCGAGAAAATTCCAAGGGGTCCCCAGAAGTCCCTGGACCATACCTTTAGAATAGTTACTCCAGAAAAAAATTCCACATCTCTATCCCATCAGATAAATTTATAAGCGTATATTATATCAGGATAAAGTTTCATAGATGAAGAGAAATATAGATACAAGCTCAGGGAGAAAAAAGGATTATCGTAAAATTTCTGACTGTTAGAGAAGTACTTATTCAGGATTTTTTTTAATATGCTGGAGAAGCTGGGTGTAATGGTGTATGCCTGTAATTCCAGCTACTTAGGAGGCTGAGGCAGGAGGATCACAAATTCAAGGCCAGCCTGGGAAACTTAATAAGAACCTGTCTCAAAAATAAAAAGGGCTGAGGATTTAGCTAAGTGGTAGGGCACTTGACTAACATGCACAGAGTCCTGGGTTCAATCCCCAGCTATCCCTCTCCCCCCAGAAAGGGGAAGGATATAAAATTGCTATGATATTAGAGTTTTCTTTGGTACATTTAAATGAATAATATGTAGTTATTTTATGATTTTTTACTATGTGGGGCACAGTGGTGCACCCCTGTAATCCCAATACTTGGGAGGCTGAGACAGGAAGATCATAGGTTTGAGGCCAGCCTCAGCAACTTAGTGAGACCCTCAGCAACTTAGCCAGACCATATTTCAAAATAATAATTAAAAAAAAGGGTAGGAGGTGTAGCTCAGAGGTAGAATGCCCCTGGATTCAATACCCAGTACCAAAAAAAAGTTTAACTGTTAAAACATTTCAAATTTACAGTAGAAGTTAATCTTTTGCAGCCATTTAAACTCAAAATAAAAACTCTTAAATGCCAACACAACACTTCTGAGGAGGTACATAATGGTACAAAAATTTTTTTAGAGGATATGCAAGCAAAAGGCTTGAAGACCTCTGAACTGAGTGGCATTTATTATTCCTTTCAACTATTTGGATTTTGTAGATATGGCCTAAGAGGTCACTGTGTGAAAGGGCATTGCAATTAGCAGAACACATATTCCCAAAGGTGAAGGTCCACTTACGGTCAAGTGCCCTAACAAAACAGAATCAAATCAAAACAAAACAAAATACATTCTGCCTTTTTCTTAGATGCTCATGAGTACACACGCACGCGCACACACACACACACACACACACACACACACACACACACTGTCCCCCCAACAGGCTCCCACTCCTACAATGGTGATGCCGGTGCAGGCAGTTCATGAACCATTCTATAGAGAAACATGAGCTTGGTTAGCAATGTGGGGTGGCCTGGCTACTGGGAAATCTCCAAAGGTGGGGGTGGCCTCAAAGAAGATCATTAAAGATCAGAAATTCCATTTGAGGCTTGCATTGATGCAGTGTGAGTCCTCTTGGCCTGGTCAATCCTTGGCTGAGCGTGCTACATGCACAAAGGTCTTCGAATGATGTTTGGTTTGGGTAAAAATCAAGGCAAGGGCCTGAGTTCCACACCTGTGCATACCCAGGACAGTTCACATGGGGTGGCAAAGTGACTCAAACTGAAAGAATGCAGTGGGAGCAGACAGTAGGAGCCAGAGGTGACACCTATGGAGAACCTCAGTCACCCCACCCCATCTGGGAGAATGTAGACATCCTAGGGGCCTGGGCCTCTCCAGAGGAATAGACCTAGGTTAGGGTCCTATCTCTTTGCATTTTTCAATGCATGATGAGCCCCACTTGCTTATGCTCATTCTGATGTGGACTTCCCAGGGCCTTGACCAACTCCTGGTCAGGAATAGCTCCACAGTTCCTGGTGACAGCAAGAGGGCAGGAGGGAGAGGGCAGACTGAGCAAGCAGGTCTCTGAACGACTTCAAGTCACCACCGCCACCAACCTACTCTGGTGCTGGAGGAAATGGGAACGTGTTCCCATGACCCAGTGAGTGCTCCCCACACAGAGGAGCAATGGCCGCGAGAGGGGTGCGTCATCCTGGCAAGCACGTGGAGAGGAGAGCGTGCACCCCGCAGGGAGCTGGGATTCTGGCTTGGCAGCTTTGAGTCAACCTGACTGGCGAGGGCCAGGCCTCCCTTTCCTAAGGGCTTCCATCCTCATGTGGGCCCTGCCCAGCTCGGGTGGGCGGAGAGGCGGGAGCTCAGCATTGGCCCTGGGACCAGCTCCAGGAAGTGGCAGTGGGACCCAGGCAGCCTTGACACCATTTCAGACGCTTACCAGCTGGTTTTTGTACAAGGCCCAGGCTGAAGTGTAAGAGAATGTGAAAAATGCCAGGGAAGCCAAAACAGCTTTCTTTAGATAGGGGCCAGACCCTAAGTGGGGTGTTCATACCTCCCCTTGGCCTGGGTGAAGGAAAATACAAACATCACCCCATGGGATGAAAGAAGAGATAGGAAGATGGAGGACTGACTCCAAGAAACCCCAAGAGATAGGGGACACAAAGGAAGATGGGTCTGCATTTTATCTTTTTTTTTTTTTTTTTACTATTCTGCCATCTGTCATTCATCTCTGAAGGCCTTGGAGCCTGTCACATCACATGGTGAGTGCCAGGGGCAAGTTAAGGAGAGCTAAGAACCAGCAGTGATGATGGCCACTGCAGGAGAATTCCAGAGATTTTACAGTATAATGAGGGACAGGAAGCCAGGCGTGGTGGCGCATGCTTGTAATCCCAGTACTTGGGAGGCTGAGACTGGAGGATCCGGGTTCGCAGTCAGCCTCAGCTACTTAATGAGGCCCTCCGCAACTTAGTAAGACCCTATTTCAAAATAAAGAATAAAAAATAGAGCTGGGGGTGTAGCTCAGAGGTAGAATGCCCCTGGGTTCAATCCCCAGTACTGCAAAAAAAAAAAAAAAAAAAAAAAAGAAATGAGGGACAGGGAGACATTTCTGTGTTTAATAAACATTGGTGGTGCATGCTTGTAATTCCAGTACTTGAGAGGCTGAGACAGGAGGAGGCCCTTGCAACTTAGTGAGATCCTGTTTCAAAATTAGAAAAAAAATAGGGCTGGGGGTGTAGCTCAGGGGTACAATGCCCCTGGGTTCAATCCCCAGTACCGGCAAATAAATAAAAAATAAAAATAAAAAAATAAAAAATTCTCAGATTTTATTTATTTGTGTGGTACTGGGGATGGAGCCCAGGGCATTCTACCTCTGAGCTACACCCCCAGCCCTATTTTATTCTTTTATTTTGAAACAAGATTTCACTAAGTTGTGGAGGGCCTCACTAAGTTGCTGAGGCTGACTGCAAACCTGCGATCCTCCTGTCTCAGCCTCCTAAGTACTGGGATTACAAGCGTGCGCCACCACGCCCAGCACAGCCTTTATTGTATTGCAACTCCTATGACCTTTACCTGCATGGCTCTCCCTTATGGACATTGTCAGATTTGGGCACAGTTGTTAAATTTGTATGCAATTCCTGGCTCCCTATGAATGCATGTAAGAGCATAGTCTGCCTTCTGTACCTGCGGGTTCCACATTTGCAGATTTATCCAACCACAGATCAAAAACACTCAGACAAAAGATTGTGCCTGTACTGAGCAGGTACAGACTTTTTACCTTGTAGTTAGTCTGAACAATACAGTATAACAACTATTTACATAGCATTTACATTGTATTAGATATTATGAGTAATCCAGAGATGATTTGAAGTATAGGGGAGGATATACATAGATTATATGCAAATAATACACCATTTTATATAAGGGACTTGAGCATCCGTGGATTTTGGCATTCAGGGGGGAAATCTGGAACCAATCCCCCTCAGGTACCGAGGGACAGCTCTATTGCTATTACGGGGTAACCTTGAATCATTCTAATTGATTAAAACAGTAATTTCTTTTGCAACTGGAGAAGGAAATGAGGCTGTACCTCATACCTGTTTCATTACTTTGGCTCCAGCCTCGTCTCCCTACTTGTAAGAATGGATTTCTCTCTTTCCTGGGGTCACCCGCTGTGATGAGTCCAAGAACTTCAGGTTCCCAGCATACTTATCTGAAGCCCAAGGGTCAATTTCAGTCTCTTGGGCCACTGGTGCCATGCCTGGAGGTTGCAGGGTTCCTCAGCCCCTGCCAGGGTGAGGGCTCCTCTGGATGGCTGCCAAAGCCAGGGGGTCAGAGCCTGGACAGCCAGAAAAGGTCCTGCACACATGGTTGCTGATAGTTTGTAATTTTATAACCCTATCCGAGCCCCCAGCCTGTCCTGGAAGCCTCCTCTATACCCCTGAGGCCAGGACTTTCCTGATGCTGATCCTGGATTTTGTGGCTGGCTCCAGTCACAGCCAGCAACCACGGTACAGTCCCTATTGGCAATTGTCCTTTGAGCACAGGCAGGATGATCCCTGCTCCCTCAGGGGCTGCCAGTCAAACAGAACCACACAGCCACTTCCCCAGGGCATGGTCTGCCTAGGAGGGCACATGGGGACTCTTCCCTGGTCTGCCCCTCACAGAGGACCATGGTTACCTTCTCCCACTGCATTCTAGCAGGAGACAAACTCCACCAGGTTTCCTTAGAAACAGAGTCCCTGGAATCCACTTTGAAGCCAATGGGTAGTGATGCAATCTTGAGAACAGCTGAATTTGAAGGTGCGTGCTCAGCTCAGATGTCTCCTTGGCCCCAAACCAAGCCAAGCTCTGAAACTATCCTGTCTCTTTTTCAGGGGACCATGTGACACTCACCATCAGTCACATGTGAAATCAGCCTCGACTATCAGCTGTCAGTTGTGTTAGTTAGGGCTCTGCAAGATGCTGTAACAAATAGAACCCCAATTTCAATGTCCTATTGTACTAGAAGTCTACATACCACTCAAATCAGAGTCTGAAGTCATAGTCCTAGTCAGCAAGTGGTTTGTGTCATTGGTAATTCCAGGGCTCAGGCTACTTCTATTATGTGGCTCTTTTATCCTACAACCTAAACATTCTCTGCATCTAGCTGGAAGATAGAGAAGTCACAACTTCTTTTCCTTCTTATTGTGGTAAAATATACATAACTTAAAAATTTACCATTTTTGAATGTATAGCTCACTGGCATAAGCACATTGACATTGTTGAGCAACAATCGCCACCATCATCTCTAGAACTCTTTCATTTTTTTTTTTTTTTTGCGGTACCGGGGATTGAACCCAGGGGCGTTCTACCTCCGTGCTACACCCCTGGCCCTATTTTTTATACTTTATTTTGAAAGTGGGTCTCACGAAGTTGCGGAGGGCCTCACTAAGTAGAGAGAGAGAGAGAGAGAAGGAGAGCTGAGGCTGGCCGTGAACCCGGATCTTCTGGTCTCCGCCTCCCAAAGTACTGGGATTACAAGCGTGCGCCACCACGCCTGGCCTCTTTCATCTTTTAAATGAAACTGTACTCATTAAACATTAACTCCCCTTACCTCCTTCCCCCAGCCCCTGGCAACCACCATTCTACTTTATGTCTCTGTGAATCTGACTATTCTAGCTGCCTCATGGAATCACACAACAGTTGTCCTTTTGTGACTGACTTATTTCACTGAGCCTAATGTCTTCAAGGTTTATCCATGTGGTAGCAGGTATCGGAACTGCCTTCCCTAGTATTTACACACGGTGTTTGTTTATCCACTCATCTACTGATAGACCCTTGGGTTGCTTTTGCCTTTCATCTCTCACACCCTTTTCTTAACCATCTTGACCTGCAAGTGACACTGTCATTTCTGATCACATCCCACAGGAGAACATGTTGCAAACCCCTACCTACATGCAAGGAGAGCCAGGAAATGTAATTCCTGCCCAGGCAGCTTCTTCTCAGAACCCATCAGCCTGTGGACGGTGAGGCACAATTTGTTGGTGGAGAACTAACCAGCTGCCTCTACAGTCCCCTCGCCTTTGAACTTCCTGTAACAGTTACTTACAGTGGCCCAGGGAGGGGGAAAGTCTTTCTTTATTCAGTTTCAGTTCCCAACAGGACAACAATTTCCAGGTCTAAATGCACTTTCAATGAATAGCTGCAGCTAACATTTGTGCAGCGTTTGCAGTTGTCAGTGTCCTTTTCATATGATATACTGGTTCACGTTCTCATTCTGTTTCCATAACTTTCTCACTGGGTGATATTTGTAGTACCCTTAGCTCTTTAGTAAATTCAATAAATAGTAATTATTAATCTTCACAGCAACATGAGGTCTGTATTGTTTCCCCATTTATGTAGATGAGGGTATTGTACCTCAGAGAGATTAAACAATTTGCCCAAAGTTACCCAGATCATAATTGGCAATCTCATCCCTCTGTCTATACCTCACTCATGGAGAACCATCATCATGATGGGCTTAAAAAGTAATCGGGCATGGCGGCACTGTAATCCCAGTACTTGGGAGGCTGAGACAGGAGGATCGCAGGTTTGAGGCCAGCCTCAGTAACTTGGCAAGACCCTGTTTCAAAATAAAAAATAAAATATGCTGAGGGTGCAGCTTAGAAGTGCAATGTCCCAGGGCTCAATCCCTGGTACCCTCCAAAGTAACCTTGATGTCCTTCAAAGTAATCATTGAGTCCCCCAAACCCAACTCTGTCCTCTAAATGACCTCCTTTTACTAGAGCTTCGAGCTGAGCCCCACTGGAGTGGCAAGGGAGAAGAGGCCCTGTCACTCAGGAACCTGTTCTGTGTGCCCAGGATGCCCTTGGGGCACAGAGAATCTCTTCCACTGCTGCTGCCACTCTCCAGCAACATACATGGAGCCCCTCTTATGCGCTGATCCCTAGAGATATAATAGGAATAAGAAATGATGCCTCTTCACCAAACAGCATGTTATTCAACTAACAGGATGGACGTGAAGAGATAGCTCTCATACAATGCGATGAGTCATAGAGACAGACTACAAAGTGCTATGGGATCCACGTGGGGGCAACTAATTTTGCCTGACATGTCCTGGCAAGCAACAGCAAGAAGGTGACAGCTGAGTTAGGTGCAGATGGTGAGAGGATTAGGGGAGACCTATTTTAGGTAGAAGGTAAAACAAATGATGGTATCAAGGAGCATGGGATATTTGAGGATGAAAAGTAGGTGCAGTGGGGCAAAGTATGGGTGGGGCGAAAAGGTAGGGGAGGAGACATGAAGGGTAGATGTGGTGGGACAGGGGTGAAAGGCCAGGATTCTGCAGATGAGGCAAGGAGATTATTAACTGGAGACTAATAGGATCAGAGCATCTTTTATTTTTTTATTTTTATTTTTTAATTTTTTTTTGCGGTACCGGGGATTGAACCCAGGGGTATTTTACCTCCGAGCTACACCCCCAGCCCTATTTTTTATACTTTATTTTGAAACCGGGTCTCACGAAGTTCCGGAGGACCTCACTAAGTAGCTGAGGCTGGCCGTGAACCCGGATCCTCCAGTCTCTGCCTCCCAAGTACTGGGATTACAAGCGTGCGCCACCATGCCCGGCCAGACCATCTTTTACAAAGCTTCCTCTGGCTGGGAAGCTAAACTAATGAGCCCATTTCATTCCAACGCCATTCATTCCCAGGGGGCAGGACCACCCTCGCCATGCTGGGGTCATCCCTGATACCAAACAATAGGCTCACAAAGACCAAGGAGAGACTGTCTGAGGACAGCCATTGTCCTGTGATGACATTCCCCCTTAGTCTGCAGAAGAGGGAGGACTCCTGATAGACCTTCCTTTCTCTATTTGGCTCATAGACTAAGTCAAACCCCAAGATGGGCGTCATGAAGCCAGGATCTCTATCTGAAACCTGTAAGGGCAAATTAAAGCCGAGAGATGACAGGGCCACTATGGCTTATCTCCTCCCATGGACAGAGTGTGCAAAGGGAGGCAGAGGGAGACGGGGAAGGGAGGAAGGAGAGGGGAAAGCAGGTGGTGTCAGATCCAGTCCAGCCATATACGACAGGCCCTCACTGGCACTCCACCCACACCAGAGCCTGCCTCCCCACTGTGCTGAGAGCAGAACACGATGCTCAGACCTGTCTTTCTAAATGATTTACAAATAGAGGCAGAAGGTAAACGCATTGTGGGTTGACAGTGGATGTGTAGTGAGAAATCAAAACCCAAAGACAACAGTTGCCCTGCCCAAGAAGCCGAGGGCAGCAGCACCTCTTCTCTTGGGCGTGCATGTCTGGAAAGGCTTTCAGAAGCTCCTGTCCTCCATGTGGACAGGGCAGGCCTGGGTTTGAAGCCACAGTCTCACCTCTGAATGACTTTGGGAGACACTAATCTCTCTAAGCTTCAGCTCTATTATTTGACACAGGCCTCACTGGGTGGCTGTTATGATTGAATATCAGTATTTAAATGTAGACCCCCTTCCTTTGTCTCTAGAGGCCACAGGGATTTGCATTATTGTGCTTTGTAGGCTCCAAGGGCAGGGAGATTGGACCTTCCTTCTTGCATTCACCAGGCTTTGCCTGCTCAGAGCTCAAGGATGTGAAAAGCAGCTTACCTCAAACTGCTGAAAGGCCTTTTTTCTTACTTTTCTTCCAGGCCCCTTGATGTGATGTCATACACCAGCAGAAACTTGTAAAAGATCAAAATGGTGTCAAGGCTGATCCCTGAGTTTGGCAGGGCTGCACTCACACATATCATTCAGCACATCCCCAGCATATCTCCAGGAGCGGCACGGATCCTCCTTCCCTTGTAAAACATATATGCACTCGGTTGCTGACAAAAGTTTTATAAATGGGATGTTTGAAATGTTGGTGGGGAGTTCACTGTGTAGATTGGGTAGGTGGCAAATCCTTCTTTAAAGTAAGTCATCCTCCCATGGCGGACATCACCTCCTGGTCTGTACATTGGGACTTGCTGTCAGGATGGGTTTCACTTATAAATACAGGTGAACCGAGATACACGAAACACACCACCAACCAACTCCTGTGAACTGGTGAGCCAGCTAGGGGATGAGCAACTTTTATGAGTCAGTTTAGCCAACAAACATTTGCCAGAAACCCACCCTGTGTTAACCCTGAGGGCACAGTGTTGGAGGGAACAGGCTTCGTGTCTCCAAGGACCCTACAATCTGGTGACCAAAACAGGCAGGTGCACAGCTGCCCATAGTACAGTATCACGAGTGCCGTGACATTGCGTAGTCTGTGATTAGATCAGTCTCTGGATATTGAGCATTCAGTCAAGATAGTGGGTTCCTGGATTTCCCTTCCCCAAACTGGCCCTCACCAGGATCCAAGTCTAATATTATAAAAGGTACACAATCTCATTATGAACTAATCATAGATGTCACTGTCAGTTTGATACAAAAATCTATTCAAGTTCAGATTCTGCATCAACACATGTCACTATTATAGCAAGAGCTCTCATTAAAATACTTATTTCATTTTCCTCTCTGATTTTGTTATGGTAGCAAAATGATTCATACAGCAAGGTACAGGGTTCCCCAGTTCCTCTGACCCCGCCAGGATCTGGACCTGTGATGGTATTCAAAAGTCAGAGCAGGATCATGTCTGGGTCTTATAAGAGTCTGAGCTGCTGATCAATAGACATCCACAGAGTAAACTCTTGGGATCCAGAATTTACTTTCAGGGAGTGGAATTGAGGAAGTTAAGAAAAGGCGCTGGGGGCCTAAGGAGAAAAGGACCTTTGAATGAAAGTCATAGGAAAGTACATTTGGGATCAAAATAAGGGAGGGGCCATCATAGCTAGAGCCATCCACTACTGGTGGAGGTAGTGGGCTTCCTGTTATGAACAGAGGCCGAGCAGGGGTGTGACGACAGTCAGGGGTTCCTCAACTGGGTGGTTGGAGGGTTGGATTGGACCAATTCTATGGCCCTTTGTGCTGAACCAAAGTCCTTGCTCTGCCTTTAGCGGATGGACCCAACCTGGGCTGGCAACCTACCTCTCCTGGACTCCATTTATTACTGCTAAGCTGGAAAGAAGGAGTGATTCTCAGAGCCCTAGCCAGCCACTGATGGGGAGGAACCCCAGACTCACAGCACTGAGCCGCGAAGGCAAATGAGCAGTCTTGGGAGTTGAGCCTGTAGATCCATCAGCTCCATCTGATGACTCGGAAGTTCCTTCAATCCCCAACACTGGAGACAAGCGAGGCTGGTTTGTCTTGTTTTAATTATTATTTAGACGACTATTTGGCTCATTCCTGGGCAAGGCTTGAAGCAAGTCAGACCTGTTAATTAATTGAATCAAGGTTATATAATCATATTTGGGCATTTAAATGCAAAGCAATTATGTTGGAGCCCAAGCATCTTGTACATAAGGAGGGAGTTCTAGTAAGTGTCAGGAGTGTGTGCTCATGGACAAACCTCACCCCCAAAGTGGAGGGTGGGGCACTCCAGGGCACTCCTGTTTCGGGGAGGTTGTTGTAATCGTTATTGCTCTGGGCACATTCTAAGAAGGTGCTGGAAACAGCTTGAACAAACATGACATGGACTTTACCCCGGCCCATGGAACCCATTCTCTTTGGTACATGTCTCTCTGTAGCATTTGCCTTGGCTTAGAAATGCACCATCAGAGTCTGTAGGAGGCACTGCAAGAAAGCCTCCCTTGGCCTTTCTGGTTATCACTGTTCCCTCCTCCTCTCTCCTGACAGACATACGCTATGAGGCCTGCTTAATTATTTCATTTTTTCACTTGAATTTCTTTCTAGTTCCCAGTCTCAGCCCCAGTGTCCTCTGATCTCGCAGTCCTCAAACACTGGCCCTTCCACAAGGAGAAAGGAAAGCAGAGAGGAGGCCATGGAAGTTACTGACGAGGTATATGGGGACAGGCAATGGAAAGCAATTAGGAAGAAGGCACTTTCAGGGAGCGGAATTGAGGAAGTTAAGAAAAGGCGCTGGGGGCCTAAGGAGAAAAGGACCTTTGGATGAAAGTCATAGCAAAGTACATTTGGGATCAAAATAGGGAGGAGCCATCATAGCTAGAGCCATCCACTACTGGTGGAGGTACAGTGACAGAGTGTTTGTCACTCTCTAAGACTTAGCCTCAGAGGGCCCCTCGCCCAGAGGTCCCCTATATTTCCTGCCCTCTTCACTTGGAGGGTGAGGGACTAAATGCCCAAATTTGTCCAGTGTTAAGAACTGGCCAGGCAGCCTTCAGAGTCCCACAACTGGATGCCATCACCAGCACTTTCTGCTCTTGTGCCTTGACCCTGCCTCCTCCCTCCCCCCGCCATGCTGGGGTCGACCCAGGACCTGGAAAATGCTAGGTCAGTGCTCCATCACTGAACTACTCCCCAGCCCCACTATCTGTGTCTCTTACATAAGGACATTCTAGGGGGAGTTTCATCTCCTGGAGGGGGAATGCATGCATATTCAGAGTTGCAAAAGTCAGGGAGAGGCCACTAGCAGCAGGTGGAGTCCTTGGGGCAGGTTTCATTTTAAACACGTGGCTGAAATGTGTTGCACGTGTGCAGGCATGCTTAATGTGCCCTGTATACAGCCTCTGGCCAAAGGACAGACTTTAGCAAGGCCAAATGAGGCATTGAACGGATCTTTCCAAATAGACTTCATTAGGTCCACAGAAGACTGACTGAGCCTGATTTTGATTATTCTTTTCTAGCCAGGAATTGTATTAAATGATTCTGTATGGAACTGGAGGTCTTGATAGGCACCTTTTACTCGATGTGGCTTCTCAGTGTTTTATAACTCTGCCACCAAGGGCTCTTACTGATTCCAGGTCAGCCCTTCACCTGTTTCCTCCCAGGGTGTCTGCAGGGAAGATAGGCCTGTGACATCTGGCAGGAACTTTAGGTGGCATGTGGGTGTTATCATGGCAGAGTGGAGCTGAGAAAGGCTTCCAAACCAACCCTTTCACAATGGGAACTCAGCCTCCAGGCACTACAACGATAAGGACGACAATCTCCTCTCTCGGAGGGAAGTTCAGGGTAAAGGCCACTGCTGCTGTGTGCCAGAGTTCAGGGACAGAGGGAGGCTCAGCCTGGCTCAGTTTGTTCACTAGATAAGCTTCCAAAAACAATGCTCTGGGATCAGGGTGTATGGGCAGGGGACACCACCCCTGCCCTGGAGCTCCGGGATGGAGACTGTAAACTTCCAAAGACGTCTGCAGATCTGAATGGTGGCCTACAATTGCAACTGAAGGATCATTGTCTCGGGCTTAAACTTATTTGCATCATTCAGGACTCTGACCACGAGCTATTATCAGATGATGCAAATACCCAAGTCACATTTGCTGTCCACCTATGACCCTTCCAAGAGCGATTCTTGGCATAGGACCTTAGAGACAAGTGAAGCTCTTCTCCAGTGATGTCACTGGAAATTCTACGCTTCCCAGAGGGAGAGGCTGTGACTGGGACCACAGACTTCCCAGTGTATCCCATTCATTATTCCCTCAGATCTGTGGGCAGAAAAAGAAGCCGTAGAATAGTGGGTATCTGAAAAATAAGAAGAGAAATGCTTTTCCAGTTATGAAATCTGTCATTTGTCACGGCTGGTTTAAAGTACATGACACTGAGCTGGGCACGGTGGCATGAACCTGCGATCCTCCTGTCTCAGCCTCCCAAGTACTGGGAGTACAAGCATGCACCACCACACCTGGCTTTATTCAACTTTTAAGAAGACTCCCAGGATTGACTCTGGCTGGAATTTGCTTCTCCAGCTAACTCCCATAGCGCCTCTTGGATGGTCACTTTCAACAAGGTAGGTTACACACTTGTGTTATAAAAAAGTTTCAAAAGATTAAAATTCTACAGAGTTTGTTCTCTGACCACAATGGAATTAAATTAGGCACCAACAAACTACTTAGGTAACAGTATATATTTGGAAATTAAATAACACACTTATAAAAGAAGTTATAAAGAAGACATTTTAAGGGAAATTATGAAATATTCTAATTAAACAATAGTGAAAATTAAATATTACATTGCAAAATTTATAAGGGAGTGTTTAGAGGAAAAGTTAATAGCTTTATTTGGTAATATTAGAAAAGAAGAAAGTTTTAAATTTAGTTATCCAAATTTCCACCTTAAAAATGTAGAAAAGGATAAGGAAATTGCCCCCTCCAAAAAAAAACTTTCTTAGAAAGAATAAATATAAAATCGGAAACCAAAGAATGATAAATCCCTAGAAAAATGATTGATTAAAAAAGAGATAAAATACAAATTACTAATATAGGATGAAAGGGGATATCATTAACAATCCTGTATAATGATATTAGGGAAATGGTATATAACTTTATGCCAATAAAGTTGATAACTTAGGTGAAATAAGCAATTCTTCAAAAAACACAACTTATCAAAATTGGCACAAGAAGAAATAGGAAATGTAAATAACCCAACCATTGTAAAGAAATTGATTCATTATCAAATTCATTATTAAAACTTTCTACAAAGAAAACTCCATGTGTATATGATTTCATTTGTGAATTCTATTAAACATTTAAGGGAAAAATACAAACCTTGCACAAATTCTTTCAAAAAGAAAGAAAGGAAAATTTCCCAATTCATTTGATAAGGTTAGCATGATCCAAAAGTGAAGATCAAACACAAACATTTAAAGAAATGAAAATGACAGATGAATGTACTTGTGAACATGGACCCAAACATCCTTAACACAATATTATCAAATGAAATTCAGCAAGAGATAAAAATGATAATACATCATGGCCAAGTAGATTTATCTCGGGAATAGAAAGTTGATCTGACATTTGAAAAATCAAGCAATATAATCTATTCTATTAACAGAAGAGAAAAACTGTATAATCACCTCAGCAGTAACAGAAAAAACATATGACAAAATTTGATACCTGTTCATGGTAAACTCTTAGAAATCTAGGAATAGAAGAAAACTTCTTAAACCTGGTAACTACATCTATGAAAAAAAAATATATGGAAACCTATAGCTAACATATATACAATGGTGAAATATTGAATATTTTCTTCCTAAAATTAAGGAAAAGGGAGGGTTGACCACATCTAACACTACTACTCAACCTCATAACGGGAGGTCTTAGCCAGTGTAATAAAAGAAGAAAATAAAAGGATTAAAGATTGGAAATAAAGAAATAAGCTGTCTTTATTTGCATATGACAGCTTGTTTACATAGATAATCCTAAAGATAGAGGGCTAATATACAAAAATGATTTACATTTCTACATAATTGCAACAAACAATTGGAAAATAAAATTAAAAAACATAACATATTTAGTAATTAACTTGATAAAAGTATCTATATTAATAAAAGTATTTATATTAAAAACTACAAAAGATTATTTAGAGAAATCAAAGAAGATCTACAAAATGGAAAGGTATATGTCATGGGTTGGAAGATTCAATATTGGTATGTCATGTTTACCTGAAGTGGCTTAAAGATTGAACACTATTTCCATTGCAATCCTAGCAGGCTTTTGTAGAAATTGACAGGTTGACCCTATCATTTATATGGAAATACAAAGCCAAAACAATGAGGGGGGCAAAGCTGGAGGACTCCCATCATCTGTTCTCAATACTTATTATGAAGCTACTGTAATCATGGTAGGGTGTTATTTTGGTAAGGATACACAAAGAGGTCAATTGAACAAAATAGCAAGTACAGAAATAGACCCATCAATATATGGTTTATTGATTTTTGACAGGGCCATCAAGGATTTTTTCTTTTCCTCTTTTTTTGTGGTACTGGGGATTGAACCCAGGGGCATTCTACCTCTGAGCTACACCCCCAGCCCTATTTTTTATTCTTTTTATTTTGAAACAGGGTCTCACTAAGTTGCAGAGGGCCTCACTAAGTAGCTGAGGCTGGCCACGAACCCGGATCCTCCGGTCTCAGCCTCCCAAGTACTGGGATTACAAGGGTACGCCACCATTCCCAGCCCATCAAGGATTTTCAATGGGGAAAGAAACATCTTTTCAACAAATGGTTTTGGAATAACTGAATAAACTAAATTCTACAAATTGAACTCAAATCACTACTCATACCACACACAGATTTTAATTCAAGACAAAATGCAGGCTTATATGTAAAAGCTAAAATTCTAGAGTTTCAAGGAAAAAAAAGTAGAAAGTCATCTTCCTGCTGTTAGGTGAAATTTTCTTATGTAATACAAAGAAAACATATATAAGAGAAAGAGAAATTAGACTTCACCAAAATTTAAACTTCTGCTCATTAAAAGAAACCATTAAAATACATAGGTAAGCTACAGAGTAGGAAAATATCCACAGTGCATGTATCTGATAAAGGATTTGAATCTGGGATATATGAAGGACTCTTATAAATCAATAACAAAAATACAAAAAAGCTCAAATTTTAAAAGATGGGCAAGAGTTAGAACAGGCAATTCAATTCATCAAAGAAGATATATGAATGGCAAAAAAGCACATAATATGCTTAGTATCATTCATCATCAGGGAAATGCATTTTAAAATCATAATGGAATATCATTTCAAACCCACTCAAATGGCTAAAATGGAAACCCCTAAATATGGAGCAACTGGATTTCCCTTACATTGCCGGTTGTAAAAATGGTACTACTACCTCAGAAAACCATTTGATGATTTCTTATAAAGTTAAACAAGATCTACCCTTTGGCCCAAGAGAAATGAAAATATATAACCAAAAGGAATTGTGTGAGGATGTTCATAAAAGCTTTACTCATAATGGTCCCCAAACTGGAAATAACCCAAATGCCTATCAACAGGATGGATAAACAACTGGGGTAGATTTATTCAATGAAATACCACTTCACAATTTCCACTCCCCATATATCTTTTTTTTTTTTTTTTTTTGCAGTACCGGGGATTGAACCCAGGGGCGTTCTACCTCCGAGCTACACCCCCGGCCCTATTTTTTATACTTTATTTTGAAACCAGGTCTCACAAAGTTGCGGAGGGCCTCACTAAGTAGCTGAGGCTGATACTCCCCATATATCTAAACATACATTTACTTTACATTTATTTTTATATCTATCTATTATCTACCTATCATCTATCTATCTATCTAATCTGGAAAACTGAGTTCACACTGACATCTACAATTCTAATCCAACCACCGAAAGTTTCATTTTTCTCTTTCCATACTTGTAACTCCTTTCTCTTACAGCAGCATCCACTGGTAATATGTTTAGTTGGTTGATCAATCCTCCTGTGTGTAATCAGTCTCCCATCTCTACCACCATCCTCCTCCCCATCTGGATGCTTAGGCTCTGACCCTGCACGTTGGTCTGTCACCCACTGGCGTTGAGCGCATTGCTCCTGGCCACTGAGGAGCTCCTGCTGGGGACATTACCTTGTCCTGCCTCTCTTAAGGTTTTAGGATGAAATGGTGTAGGTAAGAAAGGGAAGCATCTAGAAAAAAGAAGAGAAGGGAAGGATGACTTGGTTATTATTTTATAACTTAAGCTCATTCTTTTTTTTTTTCCTTCTAAATCATGTGCTGGGGCCCTCAACTTCTATAATCAAGTGGCAGCTCTCTAATAGAAATGTTCTCATTCTCCTAAGGGTGTTTGTTCAAACAGTTGCTGGTTTTTAAAATAACAGCAAGGTTTTTTTTTCTCTTCCCTGTCAACAATATCAACAAAGTCTTTGTGTCAAATGACAGGTGTATGCTTTATCTGCTGTGGCTCCTCAGAACTAGGTTGTCCCTGTTTCTGTGGTGGAGCCTGTGATGATGTCACTAGCAAAGAGCGAGGGAGATGGGGCCTTGAGGACACAGGGCACTTTGGTGTGGCCAGTGTGGAAAATGAGAAAGAAGGGGACAAGGAGAGGGGTCACTGAGTGGAGCTAGACCCCCCCATTCCCCAGGAATGTCCACTAAGCCTTTAGCCATAAAAAGCATTTCCAATAAATTCCACAAAGCCCCTGCCCCAGCATGCCTGTCTACTCCTGGCCCATATCACCTGTGGAAGTAGCTTAGGGACACATTTGGCTGGTGTTGTGGGATTGGTGGAAAGGAGGTTTTATGTCTTTCTCCTGGAGGCGATCAGAAAAGAGTGCAGGCTCTAAGTTGAGAAGACTGGGTGTGGATCTTCACTATAATACACACCAGACGTGTGACTTTATCTCTGTGCTTCAGCTTCCTCAACAGGGTTAATAATAGTGTCTGTGGGGTTGTTGGGAGAGTTAAATGAATTAATGTGCATGAAGCATTTTAAAGCTATGCCAGACACATTAGTGCTCAAAACTGTTAGCTGTTATAAGATCTGACTCTGGTCTTATACCAACTGACCTTGAAAGAGTCAGAGAAAGGTCTAGATGAAGCTATAATGGGCCAATAACTCATGGGAAGGCTCTAAAGTCACTTATTTTTTCAACCAGAGAATGTAGATTTTTCTCAAGCAAGTGTACTATCAATCATCTGCCAGAAATAAAGGAGGAAAGGCTTATACTCACCTTGAAGATGCTCATGCCACCCGTCCAGGCTCCAGAGAGCTGGTTCTGAGAAGCATAAGAGCAGATGAAATTTCTCCCAGTTCCTTCAGCCAGGGCTTGCCACCTTAGTGTTTTGTAAGCTCACATCTTGTATTAGTCAGGACTCTTCGAGGATCAACCAACAGAAAAACCAGCAAAAAATTTCTTCAGACAAACAAGATACTCATTTTAACACACATACCTGAAAAGAGAAAGAATGGATTTGGTAGGTTTCCAGCCATAGCTGAATCCAGTGGCTTACGTGATGTCAACTGCCCTCAGTTTTCCATGGCCTTGGCTCTTTTTGTCTTTTCTTCAGCCTTTCTTCAGGCAAGCTCTGTTTACACAGTGGCCACCATAGCTACAGTCTCCCCATTCAAGTGCTGCTGAGATAGAGGACCCTTTCCTGGTCATTCCCACAAACATTCTAGGATTAACTCTGAATTTTACTAATGTGGACCACTTCATCTCTGAACCATCACTGTGGGTAGGAGACAAAATACACTCACTGGCCAGGCCAAGGTTAGCTTTCCACCCTGCAAGGAAAGAAACCAAACAGGTGTGCCCTACACATGCGACATCCCCATGCACACCCTGGTCATGGGCATCACACCGGCAGCCCTGCTCAGCACTACAAGTGGGTTTCCAGGAGAGAAGCAACAGATTGTGAGATAAAGGTCTCCCTTTGAGCATCCTGTAAAAGCCATTATCACACGAACCTCACCCTCATGAACGCTGAGAAGGAACACAAGTTCCTTGTTCCCTGGCTGTGAGATATGAAGACACAGGCCTCCTGTGGTTGTCTCTCCCTGGGGAAGTACGCATGTGTGCAGCAGGTGCTGTCAGAGCTCCGACAGCATCTTGCAGGGCCTACCACTGTGTGAACAGCAAGCAGCCAGGCTGCCAACTGCATGCGACTTTCTCTGGCCTTGGAGTCTGCATTGTCTGTGTGCCCTAGAAATATGGGGAATTGAATTAGTAGTGCAAAAAGTCGAATAAATTTGTAGATAAACTTGATAATTATAAGGACTTGAAGGAATGCATCTATGTGTGTGTGTGTGTATGTATGCACACACACACACACACACACATATATATACATATACACAAATTTCAGTTAAGGATTAGTGAAAGCATAGAGGCTTAAAGATTCTTTCACTATTATATTGATTTTTCAGCTTTTTTTGTGTATGGCACTGGGGACTGCCAGTGGGAATGCCAGGGGCATTCTACCTCTGATCTACACCCCAGCCCTATTTTATTTTTAGGGTCTCACTAAGTTACCACATGATACTGGCCTTGAACCTGCAATCCTCCTGTCTCAGCTTCCCAAGTATTGGGATTACAGGTGTGTGACACTGCACCCAACTTGAAAACCACTTTAAATCCTTCTTTGCATTTCCCAAACCATGTTCAAACCTTTGGACTCAGTTTCATCTTCCTTAACCTCTCTCTCCTTTTCTCTTTCCCAGCCTTCAGATCAGATTAGATTGCCTATCTAGTTTCTCCTAAGATCTTACATTCTCTAAATACACACACACCCTGTTTTGTGAGATGAGGCCTCTTTTTGGAGTGTCAGCTCTTTGCATAGCAAGCCTTTCCCTGGTTTGATAATTTTCTGCTTTATGCTCGTAAAAACTACTGGTGCATTTACTAGTCTACATAAATAAAAATATCACCACCTTGTTGTCATGGAGACAGGCTCCTCCCCACCTCCAACCTGTGAGTCTGGTTGGTGCGGCTTGGTGCAACAGCCTTCAGAGAGCGCCAATCTCACGCAGAGACAGAATTGGTCCTCTGGCATGTCAACGCTGGGGACAGAGCTTCTGAGATGGGGACAAGCATTGCCAGAAGGCCTCTGCTTCCCAGATTGACTTTGCCCACTCTGTTATTACAGATACTGAGTCAGCTGTTGGAAGACCCAAAATAGTAGAAGCTCCAATCAAGCAGAGCTTAACTTCATTATCCACTAAGCAGTCTAGGACTGATAATGGGGTTTCATCATTTGGGGGATCCAGATTCCTTTTTTTGACTTGCTAAAATTTGGATATTGCCCTCATCTGCTTTGTCCAAGATGGCTCACCCCCCTATTCATATGCTAGCTAGAGAGATGGAGAAAGGGGTCTTCAGGGGATATCCCTCCCTTTAACATCCTACTAGGTATTGCATCCACCAACCCTGGCATTTTAGGAACATGGCCACAGAGAGTAGTGTTTAAGCATGTGGACTCCTGGGCCAGAACAACCTGGCTTTACTCCTGGCTTTATCACTTACTAACTAGTTAACTTTAGGCAAATTACTCATCTACTTCATGCCTCAGTTTCATTATCTGTAAAATGGTGGTGGTGATGATAATAACAGTACTCTCCCATCAGCATTCTTGTGAGTCTTACATGAGCTATTATGTGGACAGTGTTAAGGATAGAGTACTTAATAGCTATTAGCTAGCATGATTATCATAGAAGCTTTCACAGCAACATGAAGTGGTGGTGGTGGTGGTGATGTGGCTACTATTAGGACTCACAAAGACCAGGACAGAGCACTTTGAGAAATCCTATGTCCCTGATACATGACCTTGTACTCCAGAGTTAGCTCATTTTGGCACCCAGGAGATCCAAAGATGCCCAGCTGTGATGAATTCCACCTTGGCCATCGCAGGTTCCACCAAAGAGCCAAGTCAGGGCTGACAGTGTCAATTCCTGGACAATATGGCCTTGAATTGAGCTGAATGAAGTCACTTCTGCATCAAAGAAGATGTCACCCACCTACTTTTGGATGAGATAACAAAGGCCCCCAGGACACAGGAATGATAGTCACATTGTGTCTCCACCCAAATCACAAACACAGGCGAACAGGACTTGGTACTGTGCCAAAATCTAAAGGAGCTTCTATTCTAGGAGAAAAGTTCTCTGTATCTGAAGAGGGAAGGAGAAAGGGTTGGAACGAAGCATTCAAACCTATTTCATAGTAATGAGTGAATCAGCTCCGAAAAGCCTGCAGCCTCCAGAGATGTGGACAAGGTACTGCGTGCGGTCCAGTTGACCTTCAATGATTGCGTCATTTTGTACTACATCCCTGTGTCCCATGTATCCCTATGCTCTTGAGAACACTCCCTTGACTGCTGGCTCAGATTTGCACCAGGGTTCAAGGGTATCCTGCAGTCATCTATCACGTCTTGGCATCCCTTGACTCATTCCTTGGCTCACGTTTTGCTCTGGCCACTGGGGCAACCAGCCCCTCACCTCAGCTGCCCTGCATCTGTTGCTTTCCACTTCGGGACTTCCTGCCTCTGCTAAATGGGAAGCCAGGGAGGGCCACCCAGCCTTCTGGGCAGGCGCGCCTGGGAGTTCAGGGGGTTAACATCCCTGGAGCAAACACTAGCGGATGGAATATGGGAGAGAGTGAATGATAGTTGCTGCTTCCAAGTTTCAGCTGGACAACTCTGAGGTGCCTGCTACATGGTTTCCCAGAAGGTCCCAGTGGTACACAGTGGTGACCAGTATGCACCATCCAGTACCCTTGGATTGGTTGTCCCCCCTCCCTCATTTCATCATCCAAGTTTCTCCACTCTGGCTCTTGATTCACTTTCCAAAATAAATTACTCACTTTGAAGTCCTTGTCTCAGGCTTGGATTTTTAGAGGAAACCTAGGTAGGATAGATACATGGATATTCCTGGGGAGCAAACAAGGATACAATGCAGAGGGGTACAGGAGCTTCTTGTTCTTCCCTTCTGCTTTCTGCAGCATGGTAGGGAGAAGTTCTCTTCTGGGTGGAGTGCTAGAAGAGGGGAAAAGAGTGATTGTAGCCCATTTCATGACAAAAACCATCTCAATGCTCAGGATTCCCACATTTATAAATCCAGCCCTTACCTTGCCAGAGCTCTGGTGTCATACACCTTGCAACTCCACTTGGACATTTCATAGGCAGCTTGCATATAACATGGTCGAAACAAACTCCTCATCCCCCTGCCCTTTCCCCCGTCCCCAGAGCTGTGCCTCTCTCAGTCTTCCCGTTCCACTCAATAGCACCACTGTGTACCTTTTTGCTCAGATCAAATACCCAGGGGTCTTCCTTGATTCCTCTTTCCTCCCTGCCCCGCTATATCTGATCTGTCAGCAAGGCTTTGGGGTTCTACCTCCTGAATATCATATTTCATTGATTCGAAGACACATTTTTCCCAAATGATAATAGCTATAAATTCAGAATACATCTTGCAATCAATGGTTTAATTCATGATGCTTTCCTTCCATGGTGAAATTGGACTGCCCTCGCCCTTTCCTCTATTAGCCTTCTGGTCCAAGCCAGCATCTCTTCTCTGTACCCTGGCAGTGGCCTGATGACTAGCCCCCTGCTTCCACTCTTGGTCCACTTTAGTCTATTCAGCACACAGCAGCCAGAACTCTTTTCAAATTATAAATTGGTTCAGCCCTTCTCTTGCTCACAAGATTTCAACAGCTTCCCATTATATTCAGAGTAAGCCCCATACTCTTTCCTTAAACAGTCCAGTGCACAGGCACGTGGACACACGGACATGCAGATGTGCAGATGTGTAGACACGTGGATGTACAGATAGGGAAATGCACTGATATACCCAGTCGGCCGCCACTGGGTACTGGAGGCTTAGGCCTCCTATTTTAGCCTGCTGTAGCTGAAATAAAGCCATATCTTACCCCCTCTCAATGCCTTGCTTCTTCTTAGCAACTTCCCAGCCTTGGTTGATTGCACAACACCATGGCATGAAGCCCTACATGATCAAGCTCCTCATTTTCTATTCCTCTCCCCCACTCCCCTTATATGCCATGCTTCAGCCAGGTTCTGGAACCTTCTTAACAATTCTCAGACTGGGTCAAGCTTATTCCCATCACGGGGTCTTTGAACAGGTCTTTTAGTCTGGAAACCCCTTCCTCTGGCTCGCTTCCTTCCCTTGAATCAGGATTTTGTTTAAATACCCCCCAGAGGGGCTTCCCTGTCCACCCTCACTGAAACAATCATCACCTGATCCTCACTTATTATTTTATAGCACCTATCTGAAATCATGTGGCTTATTTATGTGTTCAATTGCAGACTTATCTTCTGTCTCCTGGCTACAGTATAGATTTCTTGAGAGCAAGGATCTTGTTTATGTCCCCCAGCACCTAACAGGTGCCTGACATATACTTGTTGAGTGAATGAACGAACAACAGGAAATTCAAAGTACTGGTGAGAAGGTTGGACAATACTACCCCAGAGGCAGCTTTACATCCCTGTTCACCCACTTTTCTGCAGAAAGAAGGGTCCATTGTATTAGCCGCCCCTGCTGGGTGGGGGTACAGAAGAGATGTGGGTTGTTTCAATTTCACTCTGAGGTCAACTTAATGACTTATTTACTTATTCATACCCCACCTCATTCCACAAAGGATTAGGTGTGGCTTGCATGTAATATACAGTATGTTAGTTAAATATACATTTACAGAATAAAATTAGGATGAGGGAAAGGACCAATCAGAATACATTGTCCAGATTACAAGGTCTTACACCCCCAAGATGTTTGGGTGGCAAATGTATCTCTGAGTTCACTGGTGGGGAAAAGCAGAAGACACAAAACTCCCTGTGAAACTGGATGAGAATACGGAAAGGGAAGCAGGACTGTGGCTGGTGGGAGGACGCAGGTGGGTTACCGTGGGTCTCATCAGAGAGCTGCATTGGTGGACCCTGCCTTACACTTCCTCTTAGTCTGATATCTTGGGAGGTGGAGAGGAAGAAAGGGCTGAGAGGAAGGACTTCCTTTGAAAGTGAATGGCCACATCTCCCATTTCATCCAACTCTCCAAGCCAGGCCTCAGCAAACCTAGTTGATGGATCCACCGTGGGAAGCCCAGCCTCATGTCCCCTCTCTTGCCTTCTTCCTATGAGAGCTACATCATCACCCACGCTCCGCTCTCCAGGTGAACGAGAAGTCGGAGACACTGCAGCCAGCTCGGTTTTGTTTTATTCCTTTGTATTTACAGGTTCCACCTACACTTTAGCTCCTGTGGAGGTTCCCACTGAACCCAGTTGGTTCATCGTTTTGGAACGTGGCAGACAGTCAGAGTCCAATTCATATTTTTGTCTTTGTTAATTACAGAACAGCCATTGTTCCAGGAGCAGTTACTCACCAGAGCGAGCTGAGGTGGCATATCTGGACAGGTCTATTTGGCAGCCAATCATCAGGCAGCTGCGACTGCGCTTTGTTAACTGGTTTCTAACTTCCCTTGGTTGCTTCTTCCTTAGCACAGATGCTGCACCAAAGGTTGAGCAGGCCAAGGAGATACCAGCCCCTTGAAAACCAATCGATTCTTTCCCAGCCAGGTGTAGCATAGTACTGTGAGCTCTACTTCAGCAGCTAATCCTATTTCACAGAAACTCCAAGGTGTAAATAAAGGAAATAGAAGTGGGGCTGAGTAAAAGACCCCCACTATGGTTCCAAGGCACTTTTGAAACAGTTTAATAGGTGATGGATACTACTCACAGTCCATTGATAGGAAAATAGATAACAAATCTTGCTCATCTATAGAATGGAATATAAAAAGAATAAATTCAGCAATAAAAAGAGTGAACTACTAATATTCACTGCAACATGGATGAATCTAGAAAGCATGTTTGGGGCTAGAAGCCAGTCAGAGAAGAGTAAATAATGTATTATTCCATTTATGTTAAGTTCTAAAACCTGCAAACCAATTCATGGTGATACAAGTCAAATAGTGGGGATGGGAGAACTATCAGGGTAATGGAAACTATCTATGTTTTGTTTGGGGTAGAGGTTACCCAGCTGTATATATCTGTTCAAACACATCAGATTATACACTTGTGATCGATGCATGTTACCTGATATGAATTTTGCCTCTAAATTTTTTAATAGATTGAAGAAGTAATTGTTGATCTCAGAAGTTAATCTTGATGTACTATTTCATTAAAAGAAGGTCTGAAACATTCTTTACTGTGTAAATACTTGTATAAATATATGTGAGTATGTGAGGCAAGTAAGGGTTTTAAAAATCATCTAACTGAACTTGTAGGCCCCATCATTTCTGAGTATGAAATGAGATCAGATTTTCAATTTCCAAAACCAAGGGGGTTTGCTGGACCTCAGCCCCCTCCTCCCCATTATTTTCACCTACTCCAAAGTGTCTTCCAAGAATTTCTGGGAGTTCTTAGGAAGACATCACCATGGCTGTTGTGATGGCGCATGCCTGTAAACCCAGCTACTCAGGAGGCTGAGGCAGGAGGATCGAAAGGTTGAGGCCAGCCTCAGCACCTTAGTGAAATCCTGTCTCAAAATAAAAAATAAAAAGGGCTAAGGGTGTAGTTCTGAGGTAGAATGCACCTGGGTTCAATCTCCAGTACAAAAAAAAAAGAAAGATTAAAATTAAAAGTGCTAGGTATGTAGCTCAGTGGTAGAGTGCTTGCCTAGCATGTACAAAGCCCTGGCTTCAATCCCAGTACCCTCCTCTTAAAGAAAATATCATGTCCACAAACCATTCTATAATGATCACACCATCATCATGCAAAGTCCACAGGATTTCTCTCCCTTCCAGCTACTCTTGGCTGTTGTCCCTACCCTCCAAGCCACCAAAGGGAGGAGGGACACTGTGCCAAGAGCGCCTCCTGCAGACCCTCTCTCTGCTGGCCATTCTCAGAGGTGCTTAGTTCTATGCATGAACGGGAGAGTTTCCTGTTACCCTCAAAGCTAGGCAGGTGGATCTGCCCCTCACAGGGCCACTCTGCGTTGGAACACCTTTCTGAAAAGTTTAGGTGATTCCTGGGACCCATGACTGGTCCACTCTCCCAGAGGAAGGCTTGGGGAGTGGATTGCTCTTATTGCCTGGTGCAGTATTGTTTTCAAGGGTCCGGGAGACTGAGTCACAGGGAAGGTACAGACATGCTTATTTGGAGTTATCCTCATTCATGCTGGACTAAGTACAAGGTTGGGCTTTGGGGTACCCCTGGTCCACTGCTGGCTTGAGTTAGAGCGACCTGCTGATTTTCAGCCACCTGTGTTCCCACTTCTAGCGCATTCCACCTGAGGGCAGCAGGGGTGGCAATGGGCATCCTAAACCCTATTTGCATCCCCCCATCGTGGTGTCAAGGGCGGTCACCCCACACCTTCCACAAGGACTAGGCCACATGTCAAACTGTCCCCCAGGAGTGGCCTCCTTGCCCATCTCTTTGAAGGATTTAGAGACCAATCATGCCATCATGCTCTCCCAGGTCAGTCTGAAGCCTTTCAGGGCAAGGGACTGACTTTGTTGCTCAAATGGAATGAATCTTCTGGTTTTTCCCTTGGGTTCCCACTACTCTCCCTGCTGGTGGCCATGTTTGGAAGGCAGCGTTGTGGTGGACATTGAGAGAGAGAGATCACATTCTCGGAGCTCAGTAGTGACAGACTAATGAGTTTAAGAGAAGACAAGATCGGAAGAGGTCCTTCTATGACTTTGCTATAAAATCCCTAACAGCAAATTTAATGTGACCAGAAAAGAAATTACAATTCACATTCTCCTGTATGCTCTGGGTAAGAATCCCACTTGTGCTCATCATCAATGATGCCCAGAACAACCTCTGAGAGTGACTGGCAGCCAGGCGGCGTGAGGTATGACGCAGCCATGACTGACATAAGGAGTACCAAAGACACTGTGGTCAGGCGACTGCAGAGGTAAGGTCTTCATTGTTTAAATACCAGCGGGTTCCAAAGAGCTGTGGGACTGTGAACAGCAATAGCTTGCTACTGTTTGGTCTACTACAAAGAATCTTCAGGGGTACTGATTGAACAATAAACACATACAGAAATACCTCTTTTCTATTCTTTATTCTAAATATTCATTGATATATGGCTACATCTAGCATGGGTACATGAATTTTATAATATGTTTTTTAAATCAAATGGTTTATACAGACAGAAACTCCATAAAAATATTTGCCTGGCACCCCACATACCCTCAGGGCAGTCTGGGTGTCTTCTGTGTCTGTGCCAAGCTTGCTCGTTTGGCTCCAGAAGCAGCTGCCCATAGTCAAATCCCTAGGTTTCTCATGAAACCAACTCTTTTCCTCCTGCAAGTGATTGTTTCAGCACAGAAAGGCCCATTATGGGGTGGGGGAGATGTTCCCCAAACCAAGAAGGACTCTTCCCCAAATCAAATAGAAGTATCCACCTCCAGAGAATAAAATCTCCAGGCACTTTAAACAATGGTTGTTTCCCAGGCTCTTCGCACCACCATTACCCATCCTGCTCCTCTCCTGTCATTCCACGTTCAAAACCACTAAGATCCAGCCTCATCCTAGCCACCCTGTGTATGAGGAGTGCACATTGATAAGCTTTGGAGTTAAAAACTTGTTTCAAAAACCGATCACACTCCTGTAAGATACATAACCACAGGCAGGCTACTTAACTGAAGTTCCAACTTCCTTCTACAAAATACAAGGACAATTCTCTATTTTGTACACATTGTTTTGAGAACTAAATGTGTTAACATTAAAGCACTTGGTACGGGGAGAGTAGGGTGGGATGCAGAGGGAAATATATCAAGTGATGTGCGCATGTATGAGTGTATCCATTTGAGTATCACAATGATGTGTAATTACAATGCACCAATAAAAGCTTATAGAAGAAGCATTTGGTAAGTACCTGGTGCATGATGGTAGATAAGTAGTCACTACCAGTCTCCTTATCTTTCTTCTCTTTAGCAGTAGTTTAAATTGATCCTCTTCAGGTGATGGTTGCTTATTTGGATTATGAAAAGCACACTTTTCCCAAAGGTGGCTTATGTTTCCTAGGCCCTTCTGGGTCAGGTGCTGGGTGGAGGGCTGGACTGCAGGCTGAGGGATGCAGCCACAAGAGCTGAGGGAGGACAGATCCAGACTGATCTTTTGTGCTGAAGTCTCCTGAGACAGAAGCAGAAAAACCACAGCCAATTTAGAAAGTTCAAAGCAAAGCTCAAACAACTGTTAACAAAGGCCCAATGAGGAGAAAACAATTATGATTGTGGGAGATAGACTTTTCCAGCAATAGAGGGGTTTTCCAGCTGGGGATCCAGAAGTTCTCTCTCTCTCTCTCTGACAGTCCAGGGCTGAAGACAGGACAATCAGATCTAAGGTAACAACAACTCTCATTAGCTCTGCACTCGGAGACTTACAAAGAGCTACAACAACACTCGGCCCTGCCCTGTGTGAGCCAAGCAGACAGTGTGTTATCTCGATCCTGGGACAACCTGAGCCCTGGGGTCAAAGTGCCACTCTCTGCTCTGGCCTCTGCCCAGCAGCTGGTCCCTGCTGCATTCATTGGCTCTTCGTTCAGCTACGCAACAGTCCAGGAGAGTAAGTAGACACAACACCCCGAAGCTGTAAGCAGGAAAGACGCCTGGGAGGACGCAGCTGAAGAGATAATAAGTGCTTCAACTTCACAGGAAAGATGCTCTCTTTGACCGAGACACTATTGAAAACAAATGAGGAGGCAGCGACAGGCACAATGAGTGACAGGCTTCTTCCTGGACCTGGCTGGCTCATAATCAGGTAACAGAAAAGTCAGGGAATCTTTGTGCTAGAAGGAGCACTAGAGGTTCTTCACTCCAAACTCCCCTGCCACAGGAGAATGAGTAATGGTGGAGGTCCCTCATGTGGGACAGTCTAGCCACTGCTGGCCATTCCCAAAAAGGGCACTCGCTCCCCCACACAGTAGTGCATTCCATGGAGGGCAGCTCCAGTCACAGGCCGGGCACCTCTTTATGCTTCCCAGGGTTGCCCTACTCTTGTCCTCTACAGCAGTGAAGAGCAAAGAAATCCCCTTCATATGACAGTTCTGTGAGGTTACCGTTCGTTACATCCTCTTAATTTGTGTTTGATTCAGTTCGAATATCTGCAGCTCCTTCCACTATTCCTATATGGTATGATAGCCTCATACCTTAGCATCCTAATTGTGTTCCTTTGGACATGGTTTCGGTAGTCAGTGTCCATCTATGGAAGATACGATCACTGGACAGCCCAGCAGACATTTGCAATCCTTCCTCCTTGGCCACCCTAGATGGAGCGAATGGAAAACTAAACACCCCTTTTCCTAGTCTTCCGTGTAACTAGGGGCGACCATAGGAACTGATTCTAACCAGTGACACATAAGCAGGGACCTAATGGGGGCTTATGGGAAAGTGTTTGCTTTTTAAATTGAAGATGGTACCAACATCATTCCTTCACCCTATCTTGCCCCCTGATAAGTGGATCTGATACCTAGAGCTGGGTAGCTGTCTTATGACCAGGAGGGAGAGGCAAAAAAATATCGTAGAGACTCCAGCAATGACATCGATGTTCACAATTGGTGCCACCAACTGCCTTCCCCAGACTTTCAGTGTCAATGAGAAAATCAAACCCTTACTTATTTAAGAGATTATAAATTAAAGGTTCTGTTATTTACAGCTGAAATCAGTTGTATTTGATAAACCTTTAAAACATTGCATTCAGCCAGGTATGGTGGCTCATGCCCATAATCCCAGTACTTGGAAGGCTGAGACAGAAAGAGTGCAGGTTCAAGGACAGCCTCTACAAGTAGTGAGACTCTCAGCAACCTAAAAAGACCCTGTTTCAAAATAAAAATAAGATAGGTCTGGGGGTGTAGCTCAGAGGTAGAATGCCCTGGATTTAATCCCCAGCCCCCCACCCCAAATACACACAAAAAAACGTTGCATTCAGGGCTGATCATGGCGGCACATGCCTGTAATGCTGGTACTTGGGAGGCTGAGACAAGAGGATCACAGGTTCAAAGCCAGAGTGAGGTAACTTAGCAAGATCC
>PVJS01018927.1:0-34284 GCA_004027185.1 Glis glis | reverse complement strand
CTAAGTAGCTGAGGCTGGCTGTGAACCTGCGATCCTCCTGTCTCAGCCTCCCAAGTACTGGGATTACAAGTGTGCACCAACACGCCTGGCTCATGATGGAACTCATAACTACAGCTTGCTTGTTTGCTTGCTTGCTTCTTTTTTTTTTTTTTTTTGCGGTACTAGGGATTGAACCCAGGAGCATTCTACCTCCGAGCCCTACCCCCAGCCCTACTTTTTATTCTTTATTTTGAAACAGGGTCTCACTAAGTTGCAGAGGGCCTTACTAAGTAGCTGAGGCTGGCCACGAACCTGGGTCCTCCTTTCTCAGCCTCCCAAGTACTGGGATTACAAGCGTGCGCCACCACACCCGGCTTATTCTTTATTTTGAAACAGGGTCTCACTAAGTTGCGGAGGGCCTCACTAAGTAGCTGAGGCTGGCCATGAACCTGCAATCCTCCTGCCTCAGCCTCCCGAGTACTGGGATCACAAGGGTGCGTCACCATGCCTGGCTTGTAACTACAGTTTTCAAGGAAATGTGTTTGCCATTGGCTGATTGGGGGATTCATTTCCAACTTTTTTCACTAACAAATGAAGAAAAGTGTTGCACCTTTTAACCACGCACCAAAGCAATTGCTCCGTGGGTGATTTGTTTCGTATGTTCAGTGGGTGGCGCAGTGCTTCTAGAACCTAGCCGAAGGCCTGGGAGAGCGGAACGATGAGGGCTGGTGCTGGAGACCATGCTAAGGATGGCTTGCATCCTCTTTCAGCTTGAGGAGATGCAGGCCTAGGAGCCAGAGCGGGTGGAGCAGGGAGAACAGCTGATAGCATGGGGCCGGGTAGGGAGGCCCCTTGGGATCTGTTTTGCATATGGGGTGCACTGGGGCAGTCAGAGAGGGCTCTCTGTATTCATAGAAATCATGGAAAGTCTTATGAAGACTCTTCATAAGTGTCCATAGGGATTTTATCCATTTATTTTGGTCGCGGTTTCCAATTTTTAAAAATGTTTAGGTAAAGCCAGGTATGGTGGCATACGCTTGTAATCCCAGTACTTGGGAGGCTGAGACAGGAGGATCACAGGTTCAAAGCCAGCCTTGGCAATTTAGCGATGCTCTCAGCAACCTAATGAGACCCTGTTTTCAAATAAAATTTAAAAAGGGCTGGGGCTATAGCTTAGTGGTAGAATGCCTCTGGGTTAAATCCCCAGTACCAAAAATAAAATAAAAAAGTTTAGGTAAACCGGGCGTGGGCCTGTAATCCCAGTACTTGGGAGGCTGACACAGGAAGAAGGATCACAGGTTTGAGGCCAGCCTCAGCAACCTAGCAAGACCCTCAGCAACTTAACGAGACTCTGTTTCAAAATAAAAAGTAAAAAGGGCTGGGGGTGTAGCTTAAAGGTAGAATGTCCCTAGGTCCAATCTCCAGTATAAAAAATTTTTTTTTTGCTGGGCGTGGTGGTGCACGCTTGTAATCCCAGTGCTTGGGAGGCGGAGACCGGAGGATCCGGGTTCACAGCCAGCCTCAACTACTTAGTGAGGCCCTCCGCAACTTCGTGAGACCCGGTTTCAAAATAAAGTATAAAAAATAGGGCCGGGGGTGTAGCTCGGAGGTAGAACGCCCCTGGGTTCAATCCCTGGTACCGCAAAAAAAAAAAAAAAAAAATTTTTTTTAAGTGTTTAGGTAATCTTTTCCACCTTCCCCAAATCTTAATTTTTATAGATGGATGCTGATAGATGTTTTCTCATGTGTCAGTGTTTTGAATATGTGTTCCTTTCAGGTGTATTAAGTAATCAACAACAAAAAGAGGTGCTGAATCCTTGAAAACACCCCTTCCAGTTCCTACACCCTGCCCACCCCTGCTCCAGGCACGCGCGCGTCCCCAGCTCTTTGCTGTTCCGTCTGCAAAGGACTTCCCTCTTCTCTATCAACATGTTTTGGGGGATTTTGGGGTCTAGCTCACATTCCACCTCCTTCAGGACATGGACTACTCATTCCCTCCCCAGGAAGAAGCAAATTCTGGGCCTTGGAGCCCATCAAGCCCTTTCTTCCTGTACAGGCCTTCTGTGACCACCAGTGGTCCTTGGAGAAGGGGAGCAGGGGTCCCCACCGTTAATGCTGTGGCTGGGGGAGCTGCATGAACGGTCCAACACAGGCTGTGCACAGGCGGGGCTAAAGTCGGCTCAGAACAATCTGGAAGGTTTTCTGGGCTTTACGGATTATGATATTTGGCCAGGTGGGCAGAGTTTTTGAGTGCGTGTAGGTGTACCCACAACCTCTAAGAACCAGCGAAGGCCAGAACCCACCATGGGGGTGATGCTGAGGATCATCGAGAGGCCACTAAGGGTCCAGCCAGGCTGGGCTGGCCTCCATCCCAACTGGGTGAGTGCAGAGGCTCCCTTGCTCCCTTGTGAGTGGGTTGAGGTGGAGTCAGGAGGAACACAGGCAGGACATAGCCTTAGGATACCCAGGTCTGGATCGTTAAGGTCACATATTTAAAAGTGAATGTTTGACTTTGGTTAAAACATTGTCTTTGAAAGCCTCTAAAAATAAGATGCTTTTTTTAGCCGGGCGTGGTGGCGCACGCTTGTAATCCCAGTACTTGAGAGCCTGAGACAGGAGGATTGCAGGTTCATAGCCAGCCTCAGCTACTTACTTAGTGAGGCCCTCCGCAACTTAGTGAGACCTTGTTTTAAATAAATAATAAAAAATAGGAGCCGGGCGTGGTAGCGCACGCTTGTAATCCCAATCCTTGGGAGGCTGAGACAGGAGGATCGCAGGTTCAAAGCCAGCCTCAGCAACTTGTGAGGCCCTCCACAACTTAGTGAGACCCTGTTTCCAAATAAAGAATAAAAAATAGGGCTGGGGGTTTAGCCCAGAGGTAGAATGCCCCTGGGTTTAATCCCCAGCACCAAAAAAAAGATACTTTTTTACATATGTGGAGCGAACAATGAATGTTTAATCTCAGGGCTCCAGATTTGCAACCAAAAAGGTGGTGGGACTTCCATAGACCCAGAAGCAAACTGCACCCCTGGGGTTTCTGGACCGTCCTGCCGTCTCCTGCTACAGGGAACAGTACTGCAGGGGTCAGCACAGAAGCCCCATCTCTGGCATCAAGTCATCTCCCCACTCTGAGCCTCAACCCTTCCTGCTGTGCAGCAGCAATAGCCCGGAGCCAGATGCTCTGAGACCCGTCTTGCACTGAGGTGGCACGAGGGAGAATCTTTCTGTATATCTACTTGTGTGTCTCCTAAGAAAATGAAGCTAGTAAGAGTGAGTGCTGGGTTATCCACAGGACAAGTCCTAGAGTCATGAGTATTGTCCAGCATCCCCCAGGCAGGCAGGCAGGCAGGCAGGTGACACCCAGGTCAAGCAAGCAGGAAGGTAGGGAAAGAAATAGCCTGCAAGTTAAAGAAACACAGGGAGATGGAGAACGAGGCGGGTATGCAGAGGTGGACGGAAAGGCCAGGGAAGTGGACAAATATGAACACTGGACAGTGAGAAGAAGCAGTAAGAACCTGAGGACAAGAAGGGACAGGGAGAAGGACAAGCAAAGAGGACAGGCAAAAACGAACAGACAGGTGGGCAGACAGACTAGACAGAGAAAATGACAGAGAGGTAGGTGTGCCAGTAGGAAGAGGACAAAGAGAACACAGGATACCCAGCCAAAGGAAACACAGGTATAATGGCGATCAACCACACAGGCACAGCAACAAACAGAGACAGCAACAGAGACAGCAACAGCCAGAGAGCGACGACGGGGTCAGGCCAAGGGAGGTCCGGACCCAAGACCAGCGGAAGGCCAAACGGAAGGCCAGCCCTACCTCATTCTTCAGGCTCTGGGGCCTGTCCTCGGGGTAGATCCAGCCAGCCTCACATGGTTGCGTCTCATTGAAGCGGTGGCTGAGGATGTCCTCCAAGCTGGCGTTGTCGGGGGGCGGCCGGAACATGAGGCAGGACTCGGGGTCGCCGGTGGCATCCACGGGCACGCTCAGGGCCAGCTGCTCCGCGGCGCTCAGGTTGAAGGTGCTGTTCTTGACCCAGGCCACTGAGCAGTAGTGGGGCTCTTCCAGGACCATGAAGACCTGGCTGAATATGCTGAAGGAAGACAGGAAGTTGGGGATACTCATCAGGATTGTCAACCGCACTTGGAAGTGACCGAAGTCACCTATTTCAGCCAGAACCTGGGCAAACTGAGACATGGTGGCTGGTTACCACTTCTCAGCCTTGGGAATGCCAAGTAGCTCTGGAGATTAGCTCTGGGGCACTTGCTAGTCTAGGCAGTGGTGACAAGTGAATTAATGTTTAATCCAGCCTTGCCCACATCCACCTGTCACACCTTAGCCACCTCACTGTGGCCTGAGGATAGTCCACTCTAACTCGCAGCATCTGAGGATGTTCTGTTGACTGAGAGAAGCAGGTGTCACAAGAGGAACTCGGGGTACCTTCTCAGGAGACGAGCTTTAGCCAAACATTATAGAACTTACGGCGGCCCCCGTGCCCTGCCTCTAACTATAACATCCTAAACAATTCACACTCAGCGTGCATGACTCCCAGTCCTGGGTAAGCTGAAATCTGAGAGAAGTGTCTCTGAGGGACACAGAAGTCTGCTCTAAGGACCAGCCCTACTAGGCAGTGGGAGACAGTCAAGAGAACAGCAAGAACCCAGCCTGGTTTGTTGTTGTTGTTTTCTTTGGCACTGGGGATTGAACCCAAGGGCATTTGGCTTCCAAGCTACACCCCCAGTCTTTTTTTATTTTTTATTTTTAAGCAGGCTCTGGCTAAGTTGCTGAGGCTGGCTTTGAATCTGTGATCCTCCTGTCTCAGCCTCTCAAGTACAGGGATGACAGGTGTGCACCGTGGTGCCTAAATCCGGGCTGCATCTTAACTCTACCAACAACCCAGTCTTGTCTCCCGCCCTGATGGTGTTATTTTTCTCCTGTGTGTGTCTGCATGGGGTAGCAAGCAGCACCAGCCAACCCCAGGAGGAGGAGATCGGTCCGGAGACCCACCAAGGCCCAGTACTGAAGGCGATCGATCGCAGGTACTGAAGGCGATCGATCGCAGGCAAGAGGCAGGACTTGGGCTCTGAGCTTTAATCAATGAAGAAACCATTAACATATTCCCAAGATAATAAGCGGGGCCTGCCCAGGGTAGCCCACCCCCACCTCCAAGCAGTGTCACTGATAACAGAGGAACACAGGACAAAGTCTCCCTTCCCACAGCCCCGGTTCATGCACACACTGTGTACCACAGCAGCTACACACCTGCTCGTGTATGCATAGGGAAGGCCTTTCACGTGCTGAATTTGAACCATCTTAAGGGGTGAGCAGAGCATGAGTGAAGGGGAAAGGAGGGAGCGAGGTGGTGCAGGGCATCCCTACGGGTAGCGTGCCTGTACTGGCTGCCTGGCTGGCACAGCTGCTGAAAGAGGAAGGCTCCGGATGGCAGAAGAAAATCCCTCCGTGTTACATAAGAAGAGCAATGTTCTCTTTGCCCCATTTCCAACCCCCTCATCAGGCTGACCACTGTCCCCAGCTCTCTTTCTTTTCTATCTAGACTCCTCAAGAATTCTTATTCTCGCCAGGCGTGGTGGCGCACACTTGTAATCCCAGTACTTTGGAAGGCGGAAACCGGAGGATCCGGGTTCGCGGCCAGCCTCAGCTCTGTCTCTCTCGCTCTCTCTCTCCGTCTCTCTCTTTCTCTACTTAGTGAGGCCCTCCACAACTTCGTGAGACCCGGTTTCAAAATAAAGTATAAAAAATAGGGCCGGGGGTGTAGTGCGGAGGTAGAACGCCCCTGGGTTCAATCCCTGGTACCGCAAAAAAAAAAAAAAAAAAGAATTCTTATTCTCAGTATCACCTCTACTGAATTGTCAAGAAATCCAAGTACTTGGGAGGCTGAGACAGGAGGATGACAGGTTTGAGGCCAGCCTCAGCAACTAAGCGAAGCCCTCAGCAACCTAGTAAGACCGTTTCAAAATTTAAAAAAAGAAATTAAAGGGCTGGGTGTGTAGCTCAGATGTAGAATGTCCCTGGGTACTAGGTATCCCAAGTACCCCAATAATGATAATATACATATAAATTAAAGAGGATGAAAAACATAAACCATTTTAACACTAGTCAAAAGAAAGTGGGAGCTGAACATGGTGGTATACGCCTGTAATTCCAGTACTTGGAAGGCTGAGACAGGAGGATCACAAGTTCAAAGCCAGCCTCGGCCATTTAGCAAGACCCTGTTGCAAAATAAAAATAAAAAAGGGCTGGGGGTATAGTTTAGTGGTAGAATCCCCAGTAAAAGAAAAAAGAATGTGGGTCTAAGCATGGTGGCACATGCCCACAATCCCAGCTACTCAGGAGGCTGAGGCAGGAGGAGTGCAAGTTTGAGGCCAAGTAGGTGACTTAGTGAGGCCCTGTCTTAAAATAAAATTTTTAAAAAGGGCTTGGCCGTGTAGCTCAGTGGCAGAGCACTTACCTAGCATGTCTGAAGCCCTGGGTTCCATCCCCAGCATGGAAGATGAAGGAAGGAAGGAAGGGAGGGAGGGAGAGAGGGAAGGAGGGAGATCTCAGCTGGTTCTAGATATACAGAGAACTCAAGAAACTCACTGCCAAAAAAACAAATAACCCAATAAAAAAATGGGCAAGTGAACTAAATAGACACTTCACAAAAGAATATAAATGGCAAATAAATGTATTAAAAATGTTCAATATCATTAGCAATCAGAGAGATGCAAGTCAAAACTACCCTGAGATTTCACCTAACCACAATTAGAATGGCAATCATTAAAAAACACAAACAACAACAAATGCTGGCGAGGATGTGAAGAAGTAGGAACTCTGATACACTGTTGGTGGGATTGTAAATTAGTGCAACCACTTTGGAAAACAGTGTGGAGGATCCTCAGGAAAATGGGAATGAACCTACTATATGACCCATTATACCACTTCTGGGTATCTAACCAAAAGAATGGAAACCAAACTACCAGACTAATGCATGTGTATCTATGTTTATAGCTGCACAATTCACAATTGCCAAACTATGGAACCAGCCAAGATGTCCATCAACAGATGAATGGATTACAAAACTGTGGAATATGTACACCATGGAATTTTACACAGCCATAAAGAACAAAATTACATCATTTGCAGGGAAATGGATGGAATTAGAGAATATTAAGCTTAGTGAGATTAGTCAGTCACAAAAAGTGAAAAGTTGGCTGTTCTCCCTAATATGTGGAAGCTAGGAAGAAAATGGGACATAGGAGGGACTCAGAGAAAGGAGGAGAAACCTTAGATGAGTGAAGAAGGCGACCTAACTGAGGGAGAGGGGAAGGGGGAAGAGGGAAACACCTCAATGGACCCAAAATGTGTATCCTAAATTTAATCTTGAGAGAACACCAAACCCAAACTGAGAGACATTCTACAAAATAACTAGTCACTACTTTTCAAAAGTGTCGAGGTTGTTAGGCATGGTAGTGCATGCCTGTAATCCCTGCTACTCAGGAGGCTGAGGCAGGAGGATCTCAAGTTTGAGGCCAGCCTCAGCAACTTAGCGAGACCCTGTCTCAAAATAAAATAAAAAGACTGGGGATGTAGTTCAGTGGTAGAGCACCCCTGGGCTCAGTAGTACAAGAAATAAAAGGTGTCAAGGTCACAAGAAACAAAGATGACCGGGTTTTTCACATGGGCGTTTTCAGCAGTTTTATTCATAATTGCTAAAACTCAGAAACAATTAAGATGTACTTCTATAGGTGAATGGATAAACTGTGGTACAAAGGAATCCAGACTTAAACAGAAATGAGTTATCAATGGGCGCGGCGGCACACACCTGTAATCCCAGTACTTGGGAAGCTGAGAGAGGAGGATCACAGGTTCAAGGCCAGTCTCAGTAACTGGAAACTCTCAGCAACTTAATGAGACAGTTTCAAAATAAAAAGGGCTGGGGATATAGCTCAGAGGTAGAATGCCCCTGGGCTTGATTTTGAGTACGAAAAAAAAAAAAGGAATGAGTTATCAAGCTATAAAGACATGGAGGAACCTTAGATGCATATTACTAAGCGAAAGAAGACAATCTACTGGGTGTGGTGGTGCACGCCTTTAATCCCAGTACTTGGGAGGCTGAGACAGGAGGATCACAGGTTCGAGACCAGCCTCAGCAACTTAGTGAGACTACCCGCAACCTTGTGAGACTCTGTTTCAAAAAAAAAACCAAAAGATTTAAAAAAGGGATGGGGTTGTAGCTCAGAGATAGAATGACTCTGGGTTCAAACCCCAATACCACCCCCAATACCAAAAAGGCTGTAATAAAAAGGTCAGTGATTCCCAAGGGTTAGTGTGTGTGGTGGTGGGGGAGATGAACAGGCACAGCACAGGATCGTCAGGCTGTGAAACCATCCTGTATAATACGGTAATGCTGACTATACATTATACACTTATCAAAACCCACAGGCTGCACGCCACCAAGCGTGAACCTTGATGTAAACTGTGGACTCTGGGTGATAACGTGGGTCAACAGAGATCATCAATCATCTCACAGGCTCCACCCTCTGTGGGGTGTGATAGCAGTTAAGGTGTTCGTGTGGGGAGTCAGCGAGCCTGTGGGAACTCTACTTTCCATTCACCTTGCTGTGAGACTAAAACTGTTCTAAAAAAATAAAGTCTAGTTAAAAGCAAACTTGAGGTTAGACGACCTGGCCCAAAGGAGGAGTCCTTGGACTGTTGTCCTGAGCAGCAGTGCTCTAATCATATTCTGATCTTACTTGAAGTTCAGGTAGGCAGAGCCTACTTGACTCTTCTGCCTCCCGACACCTCTGCCCGGCTCCCGCGATACTCAAGAGTTCACTTATATAAATTATCTTGAAAGTCAACTCATCAGCTGCTGCTCACTGCCAGACTGAGCAGCCCCCACTCTGAAATCCAGGGTCCACTAGCAGGCCTGTGTGGATTCTGGCTACTTCTCAGGGAAATCACTTAGCCAGTAGCTGGGTGACAGGAATACAAAGGACCCTAGAATGCTCCATGAAACCTCGGCACTTCTGCATCAAAGCTCTATGCTTTCTGGAATGGATTCCCAAGGGCGTGAACCTGGCATCTCTCCCCTGCCCCAGAACGTAAGCAGAACCAAAGATTCAAGACAGAGCAAAGGGGAGCGCAAGAAGCCCATGCCCGCGCGCCCGCTTCCTCGGCCGACCTCAGCCCTTCCTCTGGGACGTCAGTTTCCCCAGCTGCGCGTGGTTTTAAGCCCTTCTAGATAACCCATACATCAATAAACAGATTTTACAGCTTATATGCACAAGAGCTTCGTCTATTCACCTGAAAAGTTAACATTTGCAGTGACTCTGTGACCGGCTCCCCACCAGCAGCCACTAGAGTGAAGGATCCACACACACCAAGGACAATTTATCCTTTATTGATTAAAAATGAAGAAAACATGCAGTAAAATACAAAGTCAAAAAGGGGGGAAAGTTGAATATTTTACATCTTCCATAATCTAGCACATGTCATGAGGAGCCTCCATTTATTGATAAACCATTATTCTATCCTCCAGATTATTAAATAGTATCAGCTGGCTCTAAGATTTGGTTCAAAACTTAGGCAAAAACCGCAAATGAATCCATTAGTCATTGAGAAAGACCATACGTTTCACAAACAGCATTGGCACGTATTACCTTGTGCTAGAGATGGGCCTGCTCCAGGGACAGGGTGTCTCGGACCTAGGGGCAGAGGTGCGCCTTGAACCACTATCCCCAGAAAGGAGTGAGGTGGCTCCCTAGGTGAGCAGGACATGCTACCCTACCTGGGCAGCTTCTGGTCACCTGTTTTCTCAGCATACCGCACAAGCCAGTAGAGGGAATTCACCACATCATGTGGAAGCTGTAACACTGTCCCGGGACTTGGTGTTGGTCTCCTAGTTCCCAGCAAGGCAAAGAACTGAAGGGAAAGAGAAAGCCCAGCCCCTTCTACTCAAGCCTGTCCCACTGCAGCTCAGAGCAGATGGTGGGCTGGAGTCGTGACCTGGGGACGGTGGCTGCTCACCCCCGGGCCAGGCCAGGCCAGCTCCCAACCAAGCCTGCAACAGAGACGCCATGCCCTCCGGGTTGGCAGACAATCCACTAGGATGGGCTTGAGAGCAAGAGACCCTACTCAAGCAACTAGTGTCAGAGGACGCTGTCTCTTTCCACACCTCATCTCCATCTCCCTGCCCCTGCTGTCTCAGCCCTCACCCCCCAAAAAAAGACAAAAGCTAAATATTTTCCCAGCAAGCTGGTCAATCTTTTTTTCTCTCTCCTGGCTCAGCAGGCTCCCTCTTACCAATCCTGCTGGGACCTTGGACTTTGGTGTCTAATCTTCTATGCTACTCTCCTCCCCACCCCCATGCCAAATCCATCCCCTCTTCCTCCCAACCTCCTTCCCTTCCCAACATGCTTTTGCACCCAGAGCAGGTAAAGAACGCCCACGACTAAAACTACAGACTCTGAACGAACAAAACAATGGTGTGGCAGTCGGTTCTTGGGAGAGCTTTCAGGTGTGTTCCCAGAGAAAACCAGGTCGAGGAATCTGCTCGTCAGACCGACAAGGCTGGACGGCTTGAGCGATTCTGTAAGTCAACGCTCCCTTTCCATGAGCCCGGAGCCCGCCTGTGGGTGTCTATTTAAGGCCAGATTGATTATCCCACTCACATATAAAACTTGGGAACTCGGTAGGGTTATTAGCAGTTAGACAAAGGCTGACTATGAAATAGTAGGAAAAAAGAACTCAACCCCACTGATTATTCACATATTGCATTATGAGTGCTTTTTAAACCTAAAGAATAATTTATATAATTTCTGTAGAAAATCAAATGAACACTGTCTACTCGTAAGACGTAAGGTCACGGCACGTGTGGTTTCGCTTCCCGTCGAGGGTCAGGTGAGCGCAGGCAGGTCCTCCCTCGAGAGTCAGTGCAGGAGAGGGCAGAGGCAGGCCTCGGGCCAGGCTGGGCTCCTTTATTGCTGTAGAAATCGCAGCCTTTTACACCCACCGCCGCAGCACTCCAAGGCCAGGAGCACTGGCGTCTGTAGTACGAGGACTGAGGAGCAGTTTGTCTTCAATTTAAGTTTTTTTAAATTTGAAAATAAATACTTCCCCAATGATATGAGTTACGAATTTTTTCTGTTCCAAAACCACCTCTGGCAAAATTTACTTTTATAAGCTATCACTTGATGTTTTCTGCAAACTGTCCAAAGTTCCACTGGGAAGGATCTGCGGCCAGTGTGTGACCACAGGCAGGGGTTCTGCACCAGCTGGAGTTAAGGCTGGCCACCCTTTCTGGAGGGAGCACTGAAGAAGGGGTGCCGAGAGCAGCTTGAGCAAAACATGAGACACCACGGACAGCACGAGGACTCGGTTCAGGCCACTTCCGCCTGAGGCTGTGCTTTTTCCTAACAAAGGTTGCTAGAATTCACATCAGGTACAAAGAAAAAACACTAATTAAATTCTCTGGGCTCCAGCTGAACAATCAACTTTTAATTGCTACTTCAGTGTAGAGATATCCCGAGCTGCCCACGTCCTGGCGGTGTGGGCACGCTGCTACGTTCCCCCTGGGCCTTCCCTGGAGTAAGGCAAGAATGAGCTGAGTGCTCCCTCCGGGCCCCGAGGCACTCGGCCTTCTAGGAGGCAGGGCAGCAGGTTACTAACGGAACTCTTGGAGGGGATGCTGGCCACTGGGGGTCCAACTTCACTTTCCCTGTGGGAAAAAGGGGAATGGTGGCAGGAAGAACATAAAGAAAGAACTCTAAAGCTCCTAGTGGGAGGTGTGTTGCTGGGTTCTTTGGCAGTAGTGGGTTTAGGCCAACAGAAGCAACAGAGATCCGCGTGTGTGGAATCTCCTGAGGCGCCTCTTCCAGAGCTGTGGCTTAGCTGATGCTGAGCTGGGCGAATCCGATCAGTTTGCCATCATCAGGAATATCCGAGCCTTCAACACCAGATGCCTGGGAACCAAACAAAATGACAAGCTGCAGCTATTTATGAACAAAATTGCAGGTAGCAATTAAAGCTGATATGGGAGGGAAGGCAGAGGGTGGCGGGTCCCCGGATACAAACAGGAGGTTCATGAAAGTGTTTCTGTCGGAAAAGATGGGAAGTGGATAAGAGCTGAAGTCAGGTTGGCTTAGGGTTTCTGTTGAGAGCAGCCAAGGCCTGGGGTTGGAGGCTTCTGGAGGGAGAGAGGGAGGGAGGCCACTGGGAGATGGGGGCCCGGGGCCTCGGGTAGACTAAATGAACATAATCTATCATATTTTAATATTCTCCTCATCCAGGGAATATAAAGACTGGTCTGTGGAGGCCATCAGTGTGGAAATGGAAAGATGTTTATGCGAGTATGTGGTACTGGGGATTGAACCCAGGGGCATCCTACCTCCAAGCCACACCCCAGAGTCCTTTTTAGTTTTTTACTTTTTTTGAAACAGGGTCTCGCTAGGTTGCTGAGGCTGTCCTTGAACATGCGATCCTCCTATCTTAGCTTCCCAAGTACTGGGATTATAGGCATGCACCACTACACCCGGTGGAAAGATGGCTTAATAAGAAAAAAGGGATGAATACCAGTTTGAAAGTGACAGATCGATTTGACTGAGGTTCTTCCACAATTTTCTGCAAATTAGCTGCCACTGTAATCATATAAACAGAGAAAGTATAAATGAGAAGCTACATAAATCCAATTTCAACTATATTTTTTTAAAACTTAAATGGTGGGTGAGTTTTATACAATCAAAATGGAAGCATTTAAAAAGATTAACAAGCAAACAAATCAAATAATCATTTAACAAATAAGGTATCTTTGAACTATGTCCAAACTGTACATTGTAAATCTTGAATCACTGATGAATTAACTTTCTTTAAAATACATTAACTTGCCTAGGAAAGACAGGCAAAGAGGTATGATTTGCCTGTTAATGGACCAGAAGAGCCGTGGACTAGGAGCCAACACAGCATGACTGTCGCCTGTTCTTGTTCTGCCTGCAAACTAAGAATAGTTTTAAAATGACAGACTGTCCCGCGGCCCACAAAGCCGGAAGGATCCACTGTCTGGCCTTCGGCAGGGAAATGCCGATGGCCTGCCCTACCTGACGATCTTTCCCGTCAGTAATAACTCTCCCTTCCCATCTTGCTTCTTCTCGAATCTCTACCATCTGCTTGCCTCTGCTCCACAAAGACTAGACATACCAAGATAGATCAGAAATGGCCAGGCTTCTGTTACCTCATGACTGTTGTCATCGTTCCTACGAGAGTGTTCCAGAGACCTGGGTGCGCTTCTACTTAATACCATCAGAGGTAACAAAGCAAACCCACAAGTAGGATAGACTTGGGGTTTTTTTGGTTTGTTTTGTTTTGGGGGGAGTAAGGATCAGCCCTTAGTACCTGGAATTTCAGCCAAGACCATCAGACCTAGTCAGTGGTTTTGTAGGTACTAAGTAAACAGAGACACAGGGGCACATGGGCAGAGCACAATGTGGTTACCTATTACTAAGTCCCTTCCATCCACCAGGCCAGCAGAAATGAGCTCCTGAGAGACGCCCTCCGCTGTATCTGCAAGGACAAAGAAGAAGGAGCGCCATTCCTCATGTACACATCACTGCGAACTCGTAGAGCCAGCGTGGTGGCAGCACGCCAGACCCAAGCTACCTAGCTACTAAGCCCACAGCACCAAGAAGGCAGGCAGGGACCCTTGTGCCAGGTTATCTCAAGTGAGGGATTCTGACAGGTCTGGGTAGACTCTGAGTGACCCAGATGGCTCAGTGTACAGATGACTAATGCAGATAACAAGGTACAGATAACTAATGCAGAGGTTCAGGACATGCCGGAAGAGCACCAACAGTGACATGACAGGGGACAGGGCTATTTTTGAGTACAACTCTTGAACTCCTGAGCTCTGAGACACGATTCTGAATGTGGAACATCTCCAGTGCCAGTAGAAGACTGATTATCAAAACTTGAGAGAACATATTGCAATCTCCTCTTTAGGGATCACATTTCAAGTTTTTTGCTAAAATAATTTCTTTTTTATTCTGGTGGCTTTTCTTCTTGCCCAATCATTCCAGGTGGCACACTCTAAGCAGTGGAGGTAAACAAAAACTAAACACCTGAGGACAGACCATCCCCAATTAATTTCATTTTCAACAGACTCCGGTGCTGGTTCCAGAGGGCTGGACACCAAGCCCCTTGGAAAGAGCCGGAGAACGGACAGGGAGAGGGCCGTGCACACATCCGCACGGATGACCAGCCATTTTAATGAACTCCTCAAAGCTGAGTTTGCAGGGCTTTAAAAAAGCACCAGAGATGCACCTCTCTGCACCTGCATCTGCTCTAATGGCCACTTGTGGATTCTGAGACAGCAGGAAGGTAACTGGGACGCAAGGTCAGACACCTGCTAGCCACTCTCCAGATCAGAACCCTTGTTCCAGGGTGAAGTTCACAGCCAGAAATAGCACACGACAAGGTTGGGCTTCCTCAGGAGAAAGGAGATAGCGGCCGTGTTTCTTTTTCACTATCATATGAAACGGCATGTTCAGTGATAAGAGCAGGGACCTCTGGACTCGGGACATGTGTGTGAACTCCAGCACCTCACTCCTGCTCCTGGCGACCTCGTGAGCGAGCTGCTTTGCCTGTCTAACCCTCGATTTCATCATCTGGTAAATAGGGATAGTAAGTTTTCCACAGGGGACTGTTGTGAGAATTTAATGAGAGAATACTTAGGACAATGCCTGGCCCACTGTAACAGCAATAGTCATTACTGTTTGTATTATTATATTAGGTTTTCCAAAGGAGTTTAGCAGTAAGTAAATTGTACTTTTATTTTATTCATGTGTCCCCCCAAAACCTAAACCAGGAAATTTTTATCATCCTTTACAAGTAAAACACATCTTAAAGACAGAAACTACACATCTAATTAAGTAACAAATTAGAAGTTAGTTTATTTCAACCTTTTTGATGCCTCACCTCTCCCAGGAGTAAATTCGAATCGGATATCATTTAGTTCTTTTTTGGAATTCCTATGAAAGAAAACAGAATAACTAAAATCAGAATTTCTGAACGTATGCATAAGAGCCTGTCAATATGACAGGAAAGCTGTGCCTGGGGAAGATTACCCTGTTCCCACAGGCCACAGGACGTGTGCTGACCCGCTGACAGCGTGGGCGGGGCTCCCAGCTAACCACTCATGATTACCGTCTAATTGTCCCACAAGCCTGTGGATCAATATAAAAATCTCATGGCTTGGAGGAGATTCTTCTATGCCCACTCCCATCCTTCTTCCCACTATGATGATGCGATGGTTTGAACGAGTTCCACAGAGTTCACGTGTCCCCAGTGGCCTTTGAGAGGTGGGACTTGAAGAGGCGACAAGGTGGTAAGAGCAGCGCCCTCCCGAGGAGCTGAGCTAGCGCTCTTACCGGAGTGGGTCTGTTATCAGGAGAGCAGGTGTGTCGTGAGTCGCCTGCTGACCCTCTCGCCCTTCCACCATGGGTGAGGCAGCACGAAGGTCTCACCAGACACGGGCTCCTCAGCCTGGAACTTCCCGGCCTCCAGAACCATATGAAATAAATCTGCTCTCTTCAATTACCCACCCCCTGGTATTGTTTTAGCAACACAGAATGAACTCGGACAGAAGGTCATGTAAAATGAAAAGAAAAACCTGTAAGAGCACAGGGAGGGGGATTAAAACGACACCGGGTGCCTGTTCGCCTTGTCCCCACTCCCAGGACAGTAGGTGATCAGTCATGGCAGACCAGAGAATGGCTGCATGGTGCTCGCTCGGACTGCACATGGATTCAGAGGAGAGCGCGTGAGGCTGGGGCGCTGAGGGGAGCTTCCGAGGTAGTGTGCAGACAGGACTTAGTGATGGGCAAGATTCGGGCAGGCAGAGAGGACAGGCAAGGGAATCGGGCCCACACTCGCAGCAGGGTATCTACTAGATGACCCCAGGAACTCAAACGTGACTGGCGAGGCACGGTCACAGTGATCGGCATACCACGCACCAAGATTAAGCCAGGTCCCTGCAAGCTTTGGCTGAAGGTAGAGAAATTAGATCACTTCCGACTCAAATCTACTTTATCTAAACAAGGCAGAGGGTTTAGATCCATCTGACAAATAATACACTTGAGGATATGGCGAAACTGTGCATAACGTGGAATGACTCCCAGCGAGCACGCCTGCCCAGCCAGCCCGCCCTTGCAAAGCTTTCTCTCTACCGCGCGGATGGCCTGGCACTGGTGCTGGTGCAGGACCTGGAAATCACAAGTCCACTGCCAACCAAGACTGATTATCAAAGGAGGCAGTTTTCTCTTTTCTTGGTATCCTTCCACAATATGAGTGTTACACGTAGTCTGGGCTTAATACCTAATTGTTTAGTTTATTCCTTCTGGAAGCTAAAAAAAAAGCTAAAATAGAAATTGTTCCACACAAAAAATAAAAAAGGGCTGGAGGTTTAGTTCAGAGGTAGAATGCCCCTGGGTTCAATCCTTCAATGCCCAGGAAAACACACACACACACACACACACACACGCACGCGCGCGCGCGCACACACACACACACACAATGTTTCATACAAGTTTAGTGACTTAACTGGCATATATTATTTTTTTGTAGTACTGGGGATTGAACCTAGGGGCATTCTACCTCTGAGCTACACCCCCACACCCGGCTACATGCCTGGCTTTAAAGGTCGTATCATCTCTTCTGATCATTTAACTTCCAAGTCTTGCGGGGTGTGGTGGCACATGCCTGTAATCCCAGTATTTGGGAGGCTGAGACAGGAGGATCACAGGTTCGAGGACAGCCTCAGCAAGTAGTGAGACTCTCATTAACCTAGTGAGACCTTGTTTCAAAATAAAAATAAAGAATAGGGCCAGGGGTGTAGCTTGGAGATAGAATGCCCCTGGGTTTAATCCCCAATACCACACACACACAAAAAAAAAAACCAAAAAACTTCGAAGTCTTAACAGTGGGAATAGGAATCCAGCCTTCTACTTCTATAAACAGTCTGGAACACTGGTCATTAAACAATCATTCTCATCGGGCGTGGTGGCACACCTGTAATCTCAGTACTTGGGAGGCGGAGACAGGAGGATCACAGGTTTGAGACCAGCATCAGCAATTTAGTGAAGCTCAACGACCTAGCAAGACCCTTTTTAAAACAAAACAACAACAACAAAAAAGCACCACCACTCTCACAAAAAAGGAAACTACATCACTTCTAAGTATTTTCTCTACTTCGTTGGAACGTGTGTCTATTAACTGCTATAAGACTTCAAAACAAATTTCTTTGAAGAGACAAGTGTATTCGTTTTGTACAATTAAAGTAGAATGAGATTACTGAGGTATCCTATTAATTCAGAACTATGTGAGAAGAGACCAGGTTTCTATAAAGAAAAAGTAACCAAATCTGCTTCCTTCACATTTATGGCCTAATTCCACTGCTCCTAGATCAAAACATTCTCAACAGAATCCTTGCAAGCTGCCCCTCTCTCAGCACGACCTTACTGGGAAGACAGCTCGGAATCACTGTGCACGGGGGTCAATCAACAATCAGTGGACGCTTTAAAAATGTTAGCAACAGTCAAAGGAGGCCTGGGCTGGCTCACATGAGGCTTTCCTGTGAACTTTGTTCAAATGCATTTATGAGTAGATAGAGACCTAATTGGAACAATACGACAGAACATTCTGGAATTCTAGTCCAACTACTGGCAAGGAGTTGGGTGTTTTTTTTTGTTTTGTTTTGTTTTTTGTGGTACCGGGGATTGAACGCAGCGGCGTTCTACCTCCGCGCTACGCCCCCGGCCCTATTTTTTATACTTTTATTTTGAAACTGGGTCTCACAAAGTTGCGGAGGGCCTCGCTAAGTAGAGAGAGAGACAGGGAGAGGGAGAGAGAGACAGGGAGAGAGAGAGCGTGAGAGCTGAGGCTGGTGCGAACCCGGATCCTCCGGTCTCCGCCTCCCAAAGTACTGGGATTACAAGCGTGCGCCACCACGCCCGGCGAGTTGGGTATTTAAAACGAACAGATCGCTACCCATGGCACTTCCTGCTGAGCAATCTGCCAGGACCTCTCTACACATCCCCACCAAAGAACCACCAATTAAGTACCGCAAAAAAAAGAACCACCAATTAGAACATTTGCCATAAAACAGAGAAACAAATAAAAAATATATTTAGGAAATATTTCTTTTCATCTTTATTTGTGGTTCTGAGAATTGAACCCAGGGCATTCTACCTCTGAGCTACACCTCCAGCCCTATTTTTTTATTTTTTATTTTGAAACAGGGTCTTGCTAGGTTGATGAGAGTCTCACTACTTGCTGAGGCTGGCCTTGAATCTGCGATCCTCCTGTCTCAGCCTCTGAAGTACTGGCATTACAGGTGTGCACCACCACGCCTGGCTTTCATCTTTATTTGATCTATCACAATCACAAACCACTCCCCCCTTGACCTGACTGATCCAGTCTATGATGCTTATATGGTCATATTACAAGACTAACCTCCACAAGACTAACCTCCAGATTAACCAGCTAGCGCACTCCCCTATAAACTGCTTCTCAATTAAAGAGCATGCTTTCTAACCAAACTAGCTATGCTGCAAGTTCACATTTGTCACTTTCAATAGGGAGACAACTAAGAGGACATGTGTATCAGTTAGTCAGAGTACCTGCTAACAGCCAGGTCCTTACATTGTCACTATTATCTCTGAGGAAAATAATACACCTGCAGACAAACACCAACTGATGCTGGGGGGATAGACGTACGATCCTATCATCCAGTTACTCTCAGGCACGGGCTATGAAACATCTACAGAGAGCTCACGGAACAGAGAATGTCCACTCACCTTAATCGTAGTACTAGACTGATTGGGATCTTGGTATCTTGTGAGCCTGCTCCTGAAGACAGAGCCTAAAATGCATCAAGGAGTATAAAGTCAACGCTGGGACACAGCGCAGGTAACTAGGGTCATCTGCAGAGGAATCATCCACTTGGCGGCAACCTCCTTCCTCTCCAGCTGAGGTCCCCCAACTCCCAAGACGATCAGCCCCTGCTGTGGGAGGACCCCCGGGCCAAGGCAGCAACAGACATTCAACGGCTCATAATTAGAAAGAGAACTCTCAATCCCGGGTGGAATCCATACATTGACATTTTGTAGTTTTAGACCCTTGTCCCACCTTACACAACAGTGAAAAACTAAGTTTCTCACTTTTAAAACTTGCCAGTGTACCATTTGGCAACACACAAGTAGGGCCTAAACCAGCTGACCCTCAGGATCCATTCAACCAAAGGTTCTAGGTCTTTTTATGGTTAAACTAAATCTCACTGAAAACTGTACAGCTATCTCTTGCTTTCTGGAAGACATACATTCGATTTATTTGTAAAATAACTTTAATCTTTCCATCTGTTTTCTCAAGACAACTGATTTTCTCCCATATGCTGGGCAGAAATGGAAAGGTGGAGGGATGAAAGGGTTAAAAGGAGTCCCCACCACTAACTGGAGCGCAGTGAGCTTCAAAGACGACACACGAGGCTGCAAAAGGAAAACTCAAACTTCCCCTTCTTTTCATCTAAAATGTTAGAAAAATGAAACTTCTAATAATAAACAGATGGGCCCCAAACCCCGCACTGTAACCACACGCGGGAGGTCACACAGTGCGGGGAGCCTGCGAGCCACACAGCGCGCAGGGTCCACGGTGAGGGCTTCGGTCACACGGCAGCTTTCAGCACACAAGTAAATCAAGTTTTTGTGAGCTTGATTGACAGAGTTTGTTACGGTTTAACAAAATCAAACCTCAAAAAATTGACGAATATCTTAAAAGGAGTATTTCAGGAAAAGCATAACTGGAGAAAGTACGAATAAATGATACGAGCACAAATGAGCAAAAAGGAGAGCACTGCGGACACTCTCCTGGCCTCAGGGTGAACCCATCAGCTGCATCCAGGAGGGGAGCGGGATGAAGACCCAACGCAGCGCTGCCAAGAAATCAGTCGCAACATTCTGATGTTTGGAATGCTTTCGTTATCTTATTCTGTTGTTTAAAAACCTGTGTGATCCTTGTAAAACTCTCTTACCTGCACACTTTTAAAACTGTGAAGATGGAATTTCTAACTTGTTTCAACATCTACGAACACACCAACCACTGTTTTCCACATTAATACCCATTCCTCTCATCTGCCCAGAGCGTCCATTCAAGCACCCGGCCTACCTGAGCTGCCTCGGCTGGCTCGGCGGGGGGTGGGAGAGAGACTTGCGTCGGCTGCGGAGGCATCTGCCCAGCTGGCTGAGGTAGATGAGCAGAAATCTGTTCTGGAACTTGGAGTAAAGTACCCATGGGGTCAGTTGTTGAAAAGAGCTGTAACAAAACCAGACATGCAGTGCCATTTAGCTTGAGTGGAAAGGGAGGTGGGTCTACTGACAGCCAAGGCCAGCCTTACAGGGGACATTTCAAGGTCGTTTTTGTGTCTACTTCTCTGAATATGTATATCAAATAGAAATCAGATACTTCTAGGCTTTGTAGCTTTTAATTTGTAAGGAATAACTTACATCCTTTAAATGCATCCATTTTAAGTATACAATATGATTTTTGCACAATTTATAGAACTGTACAACCAGCACTACAATCCAGAATTAGAATATTTTCATCACCTCCAAAAGTTCTCTTGTGCCCAAGTGACTTTTTGCTTCCGCATCCAGTCCTAGGCAATCACTGGATCGGCTTCTGACCTATGTAAGCTCACCTTTCCTGGAGGTCTCCTATCCATGGAGCCATACAGCACGCAGCCTTCTGTCTGTGGCTTCTTTAACTTTGCAGCATATTTATTTCTAACCACATCTATTCCACCCCTTTGTCCAGCAAAACAGCATCTTCAAAATACAGATTTAAGATGGGCACGGTGACTGACTCCTATAATCCCAGTACTCGGGGAGGCCGAGACAAAAGGATCACAGGTTTAAGGACAGCCCCAGAAACTTAGCAAGACCCTGTTTCAAAAATGAAAAATAAAATAGGGCTGGAGTGTAGTTGGATCATAGAATGCTCCTGGGTTCAATCCCTAGTACCTTCCACACACACACAAAAAGGCAATCAGCAATTCCTTAAATGAAATGCTTTTAAAAAATGAGTGTGAAACTTTAACACTAATGGACATTTTCTATATTTACCTAAAATTTTGTATGTTTTAAATAGTTCATAAATTTTAGCTGCGTAATTTGGGGGGAAAGATTGGTGAATACAAAAACAAGCTAAACATATATTCAAAATTATAAGTTAGTAGAAAAACTATCAATGGAATGGCCAAAATTTTAGAATTCAAAGTGAAAACAATTCAAAAGGCAATAATAAAGAACCAATAGCTAATATTATATAAGTAAAAATCAAGGAGACCAGGGGATAGATTTTCAGATTCATTTAACTCCACATATAAAAAGACGTAAGTTACTCATTGGCTCTAATTTTGATATAAAAAAAGAACTTTAAGGTGAGTAGACCTGAAAGTAGAAGTGGAACTGGAAAGCCGGGCGTGGTGGCACACACTTGTAATCCCAATACTTGGGAGGCTGAGACAGGAGGATCGCAGGTTCACAGCCAGTCTCAGCAACTTAATGAGATTCTGTTTTCAAATAAAAATAAAAACAGGGCTGAGGGTGTAGCTCGGAGGTAGAATGCCCCTGGGTTCAATCCCCAGTACCACAAAATATAATGTAATGAGCATGAAAATATAAGCATGTGAGAATTTACATGGAGGTGCTATTTAGGCAAAGGCACAGGAGAAGACTAAAAAATAAAATGTTTTCATTCAGCCGGGCGTGGTGACGCGCACTTGTAATCCCAGTACTTGGGAGGCTGAGACAGGAGTATCACAGGTTCACAGCCAGCCTCAGCAACCTTGTGAGGCCCTCCGCAACTTAGTAAGACCCTATTTCAAAAGAAAAGAATAAAATAGGGCTGGGGTGTAGCTCAGAGGTAGAATGCCCCTGGGTTCAATCCCCAGTACCATAAAAAAAAAAAGTTCTCATTCAATTTCTGAGAATTAGTCAAGGTAGGCTAAATTAAAAAGGCTAACCCTAAAATGTCAGTAGATTAAAATACAAGTCGCTTCTTGCACACACTTCAAGTGTGTCTCTGACCAGCAGGGGGCCCTAAGTCTGCAGTCACCCCCATTCAGGGATGGTCACCAGGCAGGTTAAAGAAACAGATCCACAGTGACTCTTCCTTCTGCTAACTTCACAATGGCCAAAAGAACGGATATGGCTGTGCATTACTGCAAGGGTCAGGAAAATGCAATTCTATTAATGTACCGAGAAGAGAAGCCAAAAATATTAGTGAAGAGTAAGTAGTTCTAATAAGAGTTGTCAAATACTGGCCTGTCAATATGTTAAGTTGCAGAATTTATTTTCAGCTTAAATATAGTTCTATGAGTCAGACATGGTGGCGCACACTTGTAATCCCAGTACTTGGGAGGCTGAGACTGGAGGATCGCAGGTTCGCGGCCAGTCTTAGCTACTTAGTGAGGCCCTCCGCAACTTAGTGAGACCCTGTTTCAAAATAAAGAATAAAAAATAGGGCTGGAGGTGTAGCTTGGAGGTAGAACTCCCCTGGGTGCCACCTCCAGTACCACACACAAAAAAATAAAGTCCTTAAAGTCAAAATCCAAATAAAACAAAAACACGTATGCTTTAGTAAGGACCTGATAATCCCAATCGCTTACCTCAGAGTTTGATAGTGATTCTTTCACTCGAGGAGACTAAAAGAAACACAAAAGATGTGCTCGTTAGCTCAGACTTGGGTATCCGTGTCGGTTCCAACGACTGCAAGTAATGCGGAGTGTAAATCAACTCCACTTCATTCTCACTCATCAATTAACCCACAGGTAACTCTAGCAACAGTTTCTGAAAAAAGAAAACTGTCATGACAGCCTGTGATGATGCGTCCGTGTACATTCTGCATTTAAACTTCACAGCTTCAGCTTACTAACAAAGATGATGGGGCTGTCAGGGTTCTCGGGTCACAGGAAGTCACATTCAAGTAAGATTCCATGATCATGAATGTATTACGTCCTAAAGTCCTAGACCAAACCTTCAGGCTAATTATCCAACGCCTTCTAAAAGCACAGTAGTTCTGATTGTGAGTTTTTGTTGTTTTTTTTTTTTTTTTGCGGTACTGGGGATGGAACCCAGGGGCATTTTACCTCTGAGCTATACCCTCAGCCCTATTTTTTATTCTTTATATATATTTTATGCATAACTAGAAGAAAAGAGCTGGAAGACTCCAGACACAAGGAAATCATAAGGACAAAATAACATTAATTATCCTGGTTTGATCAGTACATATGGTTTACACATATTGAAATATTGTACTGTACCCTATAAAAATATGCAATTACTATGTGTTAATCAAAAATTTAAAGCTGGGCGTGGTGGCGCACGCTTGTAATCCCAGTACTTGGGAGGCAGAGACCGGAGGATCTGGGTTCGCAGCCAGCCTCAGCTACTTAGTGAGGCCCTCCGCAACTTTGTGAGACCCGGTTTCAAAATAAAGTATAAAAAATAGGGCCAGGGGTGTAGTTCGGAGGTAGAATGCCCCTGGATTCAATCCCCAGTACCGCAAAAAAAAAAAAAAATTAAAGAAATGTGGGTTGTCTGAAAATAACTGCTAGAGGAAATAAACTGATGTTTATATAAATTAAGGTGAGGTCTCCAGTATCTGTTATAAACCAATATTTATTTGAAAACGACCAATTATATTCTGCCATATGAAAATCTATGCAGTTTATTTCATAAATCATAACAGTAATTTGTTATTGTAATAATTCTTGTAGTAATTCTGAATCCAAAAACCCTAACTCAGTAGTGTCAAAAAGAAGCTTACCTCTAACTAAATATTGCTGTATGGCAAATCCTACCAACTGTGGATTTAGTCAGATTCTTTAAAAGGTTACCTTACGCCTTTACATTTTCATACCACTTTATTAAGGAGGACCAAGGCTCAGGTAACAGCTAATGTGCAGGACTGGGTATAGTGGAGCTCAGGGGTAGAGGGCTTGGCCAGCATGTGCCAAGCTCTGGGTTCAACCCTAAGGACTGAAAACAATTTCTGTATTTAGACATAATTTCGAGTTTTCTTTTTCTTACAGAAAAGCTGCCACCATAAGAAGACAAAGGTCACATTAACTATCATTAACCGTTGCTGCCTCATGGGCTTAAATTTGGGTGCTCCCTTTCTCTTTCTAAATATATGCATATATATTTAAATCATGAGTTTTTAAATCATGAGTTTTTAACTCATGAGTATTTAAATCATGAGTTTCCTACACCATTTGAGAATAAGCTGCAAACATCATGGCTGTTTACCACGTTAATAGTGTGTGTATTTCCTAAGAACAGAGATATTTTCTTACATAACTTCACACTACAGTTATCAACTCCAGTAAGTTTAACGGTGATATAATGCTTTTATCTAACTTACTGTCCATCATCCAAGAGTCAACTGACCCTTGGGTTCCTTATATCCTCGTGGTTTTCCTCCAGAATAGGATGCAGTCTAGGGTCATGTATTACAGCTACATTGTTATGTCTCTTTAGATTTTTAAAATCTTGAACATCAACTTTTTTTGGAATTGGGGATTGAACCCAGGGGCATTGTACCTCTGAGCTACATCACCAATCCTATTTTATTTTTTATTTTTAAACAGGGTCTCATTAAGTTACTGAGGGTCTTGCTAAATTGCCAAGGCTGGCCTCCAACTTGTGATCCTCCTGTCTCAGACTTCAAGTACTGGGATTATAGGCATGCACTACCTATAGTAAAAGGATAACAGGCCAGGTGTGGTGGCGCAGGCCTGATATCCCAGTACTTGGAAGGCTGGATAAGATAATCATAGGTTCAAAGCCAGCCTCAGCAACTTAGCAAGACCCTGTTTCCAAATAAAAAATAAAATAGGGTTGGTGGTATAGCTTGGAGGTAGAATGCCCCTGGGTTACATCCTCAGGAAAACACACACACACACACGGAATAATAGACTTGAGGGACGAAGATTTTTATTGGTGGGTCTTTGGTTTCACTCTTCTCTTCTGCAATGTCTAAGTGGCCGTTAATCCTATCCAGTATATTTTTCATCTCTAGATTGGGGTCCTGTTCATATCCCCTAAATATTATCATATTCAGACAGATGTGCCAGTCCAATTTTCCAAACAGAACTAAGTGGGCTCCTATTAATAAGTTGTTCAAAGAAATTCTGTCAATAACACTTGTATTCTCTCTCTTTTCGTGGTTAAGCTGAACAAGAACCACAGAAAGCTCTAGCTAAACCACACAGTTCGATGACACTTACCCTGAGTTGTGAGATTGCCGCTTTCCCTTCCTCACTCTCTTCGTCAAACTCATCATCACTCCACTCCCAGCCGCCATCCTCTGTCTTATGAAGACGGCCACTGGAGCCTGGAACTCTCCGAACCTGCTCGGCAGGAAGAGATGTGGATTCCAGTGGTGTTTTACATTGACTGAGCAGAAAACGCAATCAGACTTCTGGCTCCCTCCATCACTTCAGCCAGCTGAGTGGAGAATGACTCCCCTCATAAGTAAGTGCTCTCACACGGATCTACACCCTCCAACCCTCTCTCTAGTCACGGTCCCCACTGTCTGTCTTCAGTATCAGCCTCCACACTCTAGAGCCCAAACAACAGAAAAACGTCTACGTGCTGCTTCCGCTCAAATCTGACTACGGTTTTAATGTATTGAGACATTGAAGAAGAAAAACAAAAGTTTTAAATACCTAAGAAAGAGAGACTTTTTCTTTTTAAAAAGTTCAATCAAAATTACCGTGTACCTGGTTTCAAGAGCTATGCATGTTTTGTTAAGAACAGCAGCAAACTCCTAACCTCCATCTCCTCCTCCCCACAGGCAACCACTTTCAATTTGTTTTAGCTGATTCTTTTAGAATTTACGGTCATCTCTTTAATGTGTGCATAACATTACTTTTTTTGGTTTTAGGAATTATCTATGGAACTTCCTGCTATGGATGATGAGAACTCAAGATCAACTCCCACCCTTTTCTCAAGATATGTGCGTATTTGGTTTACATGACCTAACTGCATATGTGTGTGTGGCACTCGCTGCTGGGCCTTGCTGTGTGTTATGACTACTTCTCTTGGCTTCCTCTGAAGTCGGCCTCTGCGCTCAGTGGGGCAAAGATCCTCTCCCACACCCCAGGAGTTAGTGCTGTCAGCGTGTCTTCCTGAAGAAGCCTCTTCCCAGAAGCCCGACTCGCTCCGGCATGGAGAGTCGGTTCACCCCAGGGACGTTTCCCACGGCACGCTACCGGCCTCCAGAGAACTGTGCTTCCCGAGTCACCCCACTGCCCTGCTTCTAGTTTCAGTACTTCCTCTACTATTAGCATAGCACATTTAGTAAAGCGGGCATTTCTAAACGTATCCTGATTACATCCCCACATTTCACTCATGATTTGGTTTTGGGGAAAAAAGTCTAAAACCATTTTTTAAATCATTCTCGTTCATTATTTTGAAGATAACTGTTCCACTGCAATCTGGCTGGTAGGGGTGCTGTACCTCCAAACTACACCCTCAGCCCTATTTTTTAATTTTTATTTTTGAAACAGAGTCTCACTAGGTTGATGAGGGTTTCACTACTTGCTGAGGCTGTCCTCAAACCTGAGATCCTCCTGTCTCAGCCTCTCAAGTCCTGGGATTACAGATGTGCGCCACCACACCCAACTGAAATTTCCTCCCTTCCATAGAAAGCTATAGGACATTCTTTTTGCCCCCAGAATTCTGACCTATCACAGTAATGTACATTAGTATTAGCCTATTTTTTTGTTCATTGTGCTGGGTACTCAGGCTCTTTTGATCTGGAAACTTAAAACTACCAGTTGTGGAAAAATTTTTAAATTATTTCTTCAAATATTTTTTTCTTCTATTTTTCTGTTTTCCTTTTCCGGAACTCTTTTTTACTCAAATGCTGAACCTTCTTGAATGATCCTCCAATGTCTTCCTCTTTTCTGATATCTATTTCTTGGCCTTTTGGTTCTCTTTTCTATAAAATTTCCTCAACTTTATCCTACAAACTTTGTACTGACTTTTCCATTTCCATGTTTTAAATTTCTAAGAGCTTTTTGTTGGTTGTGGTACCATTCTTTGAATACTTTCTTTTTAAAAATAATAGCTTTATTGGCATATAACTCATACACCATACAATTCAGCCACTGCAGGTATGCAGTTCAGTGATTCTTAGTAATTCAGAGTTGTGCAATCGTCACTACCATTAAATTCAGAACATTTTCATCACCACCCCCAAAACACAGCATGCCCGTTACTAGTGACTGTCCGTTTCTCTCCAATGCCCCCGGTCCTAGGCAACCGCTCACCTACTTCACGTCTATTCTGAACATACCTCATAGATGGAATCATAATATACGGTCTTTTGTAACTGGCTTGTTTCACTAGCATGTTTTAAAGATTCACCCATGTTATAACATGTTATCAGTACAGATGTTCCAAGACTTCTGAAGGGGTTATGTTCCAATAAACCTATTGTGATTGGAACATACTGTAAGTCAGAATGCACTGAATCCACCTTCTAGCTGAACATCATGGCTTAGCAACAGTCCCTGTGGAGTCTCGGCTGTTTATTCTCGGGACTGCAGGCTGACAGCTGCGAGGAGCTCACTGCCACCACCCAGCGGCTCAGGAGAGTACAGCCCCACATACTGCTAGCGCAGGAAATTCAAAACTGCAGCCCGTTTCTACTGATCGCCTATCACTCTCACACAGTTGCAAAGTTGAAAAATCCTAAGTTGAACCATCCCAAGCTGAGCACCATCTGTCCTCTACAGATGGCTGCCAAACAACACTCCACTGTGTGGAAACAACAGGTTTTGTGTACCCATTCTTCAGCTGATGGACACCTGAATTGTTTCCACTTCCGGTTACTATGAATAATGCTGCGATGAACACTTGTGTGCATGCTTTGTGTGTACGCGGGTTTTCAATTCTCTCGGATACTCCAAGGAGTGCAACTGCTGGGTTCCCTAACAATTCTGGTCCAGGACCTGCCAAACGATTCTCCCAAGTTGCTGCATCGTTTTACACTCCCATCGGCAGTGTACCCAGGTGCCAGTTTCCCCACATCTTTACCAACTATTGTTGATATCCATCTTTTTTTATGATAGCCACTCATATTAGCAGGTGTGAAGTGGTGCCTCGTTGATATTTTAATTTACATTTCTCTATGGCAAATGATACTGAACATCTTTTTACATGCTTATTGGCCATTTGTATACCTTCCTTGGAGAGATTTCTATTCACATCCTTCGCCGCTTTTTTTAAACTGAGTATCTTTTTATTTTTAAGTTGCAGGAGTTCTTTACACAGTCTAGATCCAAGTCCCATAGCAGATATCTGCTTTGTGAATATTTTCTCCCACTCAGTAAGCTGCCTTTTCACTTTCTTGAGAGTCTCTATTAAAGCACAAATGTTTGTATTTTTTTTTTACAAAAGTGGTTAATTTTGATGAAGTCAGTTTATCTACTTTTCCTTCTATTGCTTGTATTTTTGGTGTCATATCTTAAAAATCTTTGCCCAACTCAAGGTCACAAAGGTTTATGTCTATGCACAAGACTCCCTTACCCATGGGGGAATACTTTCCAAGACCCCCCGTGGATTCCTGAAACTGTGGATAGTACCTAATATACTATTTTTTCTATACGTACCTGCCTATGATAAAGTTTAATTTATAAATTATGCATAGTAGTAGGTTAATAACACCAACTAATAATAAAGTTGCTGTGCTTTTAAGTTCCCAAGTGATTCTGGTGTATCACATTGCGTGATAACTATGATAAAGGGAAGAAGGGACTGGCACTCAGTAGGAAGAAAAGTCATAACTAAATTTAAGTGTCCAAGTCTGTAGAAACATAGGTATATGTGTAGATACAGACGTAGAGTAGATATGTCTCTAAAGTAGAGAAGTTAATTGTGCTACCAGTGCTTAATAAGAATATTATTTCAAAGTGTTTAATATTTTTTGGCTCTTGGCAAAACCTTGTGAATAATTTAATTCCCAAATAAGAGATCCATGGAAGACAATAAAACACTATTAGAATCCTCCTACCAGTGGATTCTACGAGGTGTAAGACCTTTACCATCTCTATCATCAGCAGAAGCCAAGCCTGCCTTGCTTCCTTCACACTGAGTAAGTCTGCTCTGAGGAGAAAAGGGAAAGGGAAGAAAAGTAGGGAAAGGGGAGGATTTTCCCTTACAGGAAGGAAACACTCATACATTTTGCCCAAACTGGGATCTTAATGAATTCTCTATGTTCACATTATGACCAAAGTTCTTAGAAATTACATATGCATAACCAGGTTTCTTTGGTCTTTCAGTAAAAGCAACAGAAAGTGTGGAGCTAAAAGAAGGTCCTGTAACTTACATCCAAAGCTATAAATGACACGTAAAATCACAACTCACTCTGGAATTTGCAATCTCTGGTTAAATGGGTTAGAACTAGCTCGCCAGTTTCTGTCTAGAATCCCTTTTCATTCTAGTAGCTAGCGAGTAACACCCTGGAATGTAACAGACCGGTGACACTGGCTGAATGAACGTGCAGAAGAAGGCTTCAGAAAGGGCTGAAAGAAAATGAGCAACCTCCTTTCTGTTAACAGAATGCTATAAAAGTTACTTTCAAAATGCAAAAATAAAGTAAATCCACACTAAGCATTTTCTACAAAAATGGAATTAAAGCCCCATTTTACCTTTTTAGCTCTTTCAGAAATGGTAGGTGCTCTCTGCAGTATTTTTTCTTGAAGAAACTCTTTATTCTGGAGGGGAAAGATAAGCAATTTCTTCTTATAAGAAGTTTTACTGAACCAATAAAATCGACACAAAATGTTCACAATTAATATGTGATACAGTAACTATATGATGAAGTAGGAGAAAAAGTTCAATCCTTTTACTCTGAAACTCCTTTAGTACATTACCATGGTTTTAGAAACTAATACAGGGCTTCAGTGTACTGTATGAACCATCATTATCTATGGAAAATTTGCTTGATTATATGCCCTTGGTTGGTCCCGCATTTCCAGCTTCAGGAAATACAACTATGGGAAGTGAGATATTTACTAATTCAGTAGTAAACCTTGAAATGAGAGCGCAATGTTTTTCACAGACTGTAATGGCAAAAACTAATATTCATTATTGCTGTAATAAGTTTAGCTTGACATTTAATTTGTACAAAAAATATACTTAATAAAGTTCAAAGTAAATATCTTAATTAACAAAAATTATATACATAGTGACCTCAGTAATTATTTTATCTGCCATCATCTTTCAAATATAATCATCTTAAAAATGTAACTTATGAACACTGAGCATAAGATAGGTAATTGAGGGGCATGGTATAAAGACATAAAATCAAAAGCTGAAATTCCCTACCTTTGCTTTCTGGAAAAATTTGTGCCTTAACAGTTCTGCTGCTGTTGGTCTAAAACCAGAAAAGAAAGTTTTTGCAGTTAAATTCAAGTGTAACGTGACTTTCCATCTTCAAAAATGAGAAAGTGATTTCTTGAGCAGCAAAATAAAAACTCAATACACTCCACTTTCCTTAACCTGCTAAAAAACAAAAAGTAAGATAACCTGGGTAGAAGACATTGAGTAGGATAGAAAACTCAAACAGAAATGTTCTGATAGTAAGAATTAGAGATTAAAGACTCATTAGTAACTGCTGTTTCTGGAAGAATGTTTTTTTAGTGGCTTCCAGTATATTTGCTATTTAATATTATTTCCCAAGAAGCTAAACAAAATCTATCTAATATTTTTAGCAAAGCATGAAATGGAACTAGTCAAGTCCTCCACTTCTTGCCACATGACTGGCTGAGAGATTTCAACTTAAGGTAATTACCGATTCTTAAAATCAGATTTCAAATTCCCCTTAAAAAACTGAAGTCTTAGCCGGGTGTACTGGCGCACACTTGTAATCCCAGTACTGGTGAGGCTGAAACAGGATCACAGGTTCCAGACCAGCCTTAGCAACTTAGCAAGACTGTTTCAAAATAAAAAATAAAATTGGGTAGGGAGTGTAGCTCAGAGGTAGAAACCCCTGAGGAGTTCAATTGCCGGTACCAAATGAATAAGCAAGTAAATAAATAAATAAATAAATAACTGAAGTCTCAGGCTAGGGATATACACTTGCCTAGCATGCACAAGGCCATGGGTTCAATCCCCAATACTGGTCACAAAAACCAAAAACAAACAAACAAAAAACCACCACCAACAACAAAAAAAACCCTGAATATTCTAAAAGTAAAGTACATTCCCCAAATTTAACCAAAACTGAATTCTGGAGGGGGAGGTTGGTACTGGAAATTGAAACAAGGGGAGTTCTACCTCTGAGCCACATCCTCAGCCTTTTATTTTCTGTTTTGAAACAGGGTCTCACTAGGTTGCCGAGGCTGTCCTCAAACCTGCAATCCTCCTGGCTCAGCCTCTCAAGTACTGGGATTACAGCCTGGCTCTGAAAGTGAATTTTTAGTTCAACTGTGCATGATCTTTTTACAGAGGTTTTTAGTAAATTCAACATTACCAGCTTTTATTTTGCCATAATACTTACCATATAATTCTGCACAAATCCCAATTTCCCTAAGGTTCAGTATTACCTAGCCAAGCTGTAAGAGCAGCAGGTTTTTTGTTTTTGTAGTGCTGCACTTGACCCCAGCGCCTCCCACAGGCCAGGCAAGCACCTAGCCACTGAGTTACATCACCAGCCTGAGCTGCAGTTCTTAAACACCGCAGTGCTTTGGAATATCTGAGATATTTAAAAATCCCAATGACCTCACCAACTATTTAAAAATCCCAATGACCTCACCAACTAAAGCAGAATTATGTGAGAGAAAAACACAGGTATCCGTAGTTTTTAAATTTTCCCAGGTAATTCCAATGTGCATTCAAGCTTCAGAACCAGTGCCTCAAAGGACTATTACAAAGACGAAGAGAAGCTGGCCCAGTGGTGCACATCTGTAATCCCAGCGACTCAGGAGGCTGAGGCAGGAGGATCACAAATTCAAGGCCAGCCTGTGTAACTTAGCAAAACCATGCCTCAAAATAAATGAATGAATGAAAAGGTGATGGGGACACAGCTCAGTGGTAGAGCACCTCTGGATCTGATTGCCAATTAAACCAAAAAAAAAAAAAAAAAAAAAGACAGGCAGAGCTAGGGACATAGCTTAGTGGTAGAGTGCTTGCTTACTACCATGGGAGGCCATGGGTTCAATCCCCAGTACCACCAAAAAATAATAAAAATGTTAAGAAAGCAAATAAATACGAAATTAGATATTACTATTCTTATTTTTTCATTCTATCAAGATTTCAATGTTTCAGCAATTTATTTGCTCAAAAAAGTTTCTTACTATTCGTTCCTTTCTTCTAAGTTAATTTCCTTCCTTTTTTTTTTTTGGTAGCAGGGATTGAACCTAGGGGCGTTTTACCTCCGAGCTACACCCCCGGCCCTATTTTTTATACTTTATTTTGAAACCGGGTCTCACGAAGTTGCAGAGGGCCTCACTAAGTAGCTGAGGCTGGCCGCGAACCCGGATCCTCCGGTCTCCGCCTCCCAAGTACTGGGAGGCCCCCACCACGCCCGGCCTTTTTTTTTTTTTAATTAGTGGTACTGGGGATTGAACCCAGGGGCATTCTACCTCCGAGCTACACCCCCAGCCCTATTTTTTAATTTTTATTTTGAAACAGGACCTCACTAAGTTGAAGAGAGCCTCACTACTTGCTGAGGCTGTCCTCAAACCTGTGATCCTCCTGCCTCAGCCTCTCAAGTACTGGGATTATGAGCATGCCCGGCTTCCTTCTTTCTCAAGTACAACTTCTGCAAGAGTTAATTGATAGGATGTGAGTGGAAAACAATATTTATGTGAAAAACACCTTAATTTCGTGCTCGCTCTTGAGTGACAGCTTGACTAGGGGAACTCTGAGCCAGCAGTCATCTCTGGCTGCATTGTTGAGCTGTATGCTGGCCTCAACTGTGCTTACGGGGAGGTGGCTGCCAGTCTACCTGCTGATCCTCCGTAGGCAGAAAGGTCTGTTCCCTGAGCCTGAATATGAAACGCTTCACAACAACATGTACAAGTGGGGGAGGAGGTTAGTGCCTGGAATTTGGGGAAGATGGTTCTTTAATCTGAGGACACAAATATTCAATCTGTAAAAATCCTCCGTCATTATTTCTTTGAATACTGCTCGTCCCACATTCTTTCCATCTTTCCTGGTAAGTCCATATATGCAGATGTGTATATGTATATGAACATATCTGTGTGTCTATGTATGTACAGGCTGAGCATCCCTAACCCAAAATTCCCAAATCGGAAATGCTCCAAAATCTGAAACTTTATTTTTTTCTGCACTGCGGATTGAACCCAGGGGCGTTCAACCTCTGAGATGCACCCCCAGCCCTATTTATTCTTTATTTTGAAACAGGGTCTCACTGGGTTACAGAGGGACTCACAAGTTGCTGAGACTGGCCGCGAACCTGCGATCCTCCTGGCTCAGCCTCCCAACTACTAGGATTACAAGCATGCGCCACTATGCCTGGCTCAAAATCCAAAACTTTTTGAATGCCAACATGATGCCACAAATAGAAAATTTCACACCCTGAAACTTTGTTTCAAGCACAAAATTAACCATATTGTATAAAATTACCTTCAGACCAGGTGTATGTTATATGGGAAACATAAATGAATCTTTGGTTTGACTTGGGTCCCATCCCTAACATATCTTATTACGGAAGTATTTCAAAATCTAAAAACATCTGGAGGCAAAACACTCTGTGTGCGTTTAGAGCAAGGTTACTTAACCTCTACTTCAACTTTTTCATTTGTAAAACAGAAATAAGGATGCTGTCCTCACAAGATCACTGTGAGGATGAGATGAGACGACACATGCTAAGTGTTTGTAACGGTGCCCAGGACTTGCTACGTCAATTAAGACTTGTCTTTTTTTTTTAATGGTTTTTTTCATTTAACTAGTACATTGAGAGTTTTTGTGTTTTATCTTAGAAATTCCTAAACAAAATTTAATTTTGACGCCGGGAGTGGTTGCACACATTTGTAATCCCAGTACTTGGGAGGCTGAGACAGGAGGATCACAGGTTCGCAGCCAGCCTCAGCTACTTAATGAGGCCCTCCGCAAATTAGTGAGACCCTGTTTCAAAATAAAGAATAAAAAATAGGGCTGGGGGTGTAGCTCAGAGGTAGAATGCCCCTGAGTACAATACGCAGTTCCAAGAAAAAAAAAAA
>PVJS01018926.1:0-34284 GCA_004027185.1 Glis glis | reverse complement strand
AAGGGGAGAGAGAGAGAGAGAGAGAGAGAGAGAGAGAGACAGGGAGAGAGAGAGAGAGAGAGAGAGAGAGAGAGAGCTGAGGCTGGCCTGGATCCTCCGGTCTCCGCCTCCCAAAGTACTGGGATTACAAGCGTGCACCACCACGCCCGGCACTCATCTTTATTACTGTTTTTCTTGTACACTTATTTTTAGTTTTGAAAAAATGTTTTAAGTTTGAATATTATAGCCACTTACAGAAATGCCAACCTATGGCTTTTAGAATCCTAAAATTGAGATTGGTGTGAAAAATGACAATACTACTAGTATAAACACTAGTGTACCTAAATCCAGTTAATAACATGGTCTTCTATATTCTCACTATTTCCCAAAGAAGGAGCAGGCATATGTGTGCCATAGCTGCAAGTGGTAAATCCTCCACCTCCCCAGTCTGTGGGTTAGATCGAAAACCACTTAGGCAGAGGGCTCTGCTCTGACTGCTGGTCCATCGTTCCTACTGTCTCTACTCAGATGACTCTCAGGCAAGTTCACAATAAAAGGCTGTGTCTATTTGGGATTCCCAGATCTCCTGGCTGTCTTGAAGTAATCATTCAGTCCACTGATCTGTGGCTAATAGAGCAGCATTTCAACACACCCCTCAGTTTAGTCTGCAAAGTGAGAAGTCACAGTGTCAGCTCTGATGAGTTTGCAGACTAACATTATATGCCATCTATGCACAGGAAATTTTTACCACATTGACAATTTGCTTAGGCAATTCTATTATAATGCCCACCTCTATTTAATTTCCAACTCATACTCTTAGTAAATGGCATATTTGAAAAGTAAATCCTTCCTGGTGTGTATTTCATGGCAATAAATGCATCTAGTACTTTTTTGTGTGTGGTTGTTGCTTATCTAATCATTTCTAATTAAGGGTGCCAGGGCCTATTTTCTTGTTCTTTATTCTCTAATTTTTAGAACTATGACTATTTAAAACTTTATGGGGAGTTGCAAAATCTTTTTTATTCTTTCCAACTTCACACATATTGCAGGTGTTTCAGAATCAAGTTTGAAACTAATCACTGGGGGGGGAGGGAAGAAATGAGAGGCTAAGTGTACAAATTTGAACCCACTCACTGAGCTTTGGAATTACAAATTTGAATACAATAAACTGGTTATTGGCTTGTCTGATGATTCTGTAAAAGTGGTTGATAAGGAACTAAAATTAGAAGTAAATGACAAGTTTAATGGTCTCTCTCAATAAGAATCTGAAGTTAAAATCTTTTCTTATCCACTAAAGAAACTGAAGAATATACTTAAAATATAAAGAGAAAATTAAAACAATATGATCCTATCATCTAGAAATATCTACTGTCTATGTTTTGAAATATTACTTTCAATAATTTTCTTAGTTTTGGTGCATGTCGGTGAAACTGTGTGCCCTAAATCATTATTGTATGCTTTATATCTCTTTATAACATGCAAATAGCAATATGTAGCCATATTTTGATTTATATGTTACACTGTGTTTTTTAAACCCATTTAAAGTCCCCTCAAAAATACTAATTTTATGTGACTATATAATCTTCCACTTTATCAACACACTACAACTTACTTTTTTTCTCTATTACTGGACTTTTAATTTGTTTCCAGGAAGAGGGGTATCTTTATCATAAATAAGATTTCAAGGAGTATGCTTGCATACACAGTCTTGTACTCATCTCTATTTCTTTAGAGGAGAAAAGTGATTTACTGGATCACAATATTTTTCCATTATGCACATGTCCAAATTTCTTTACAAATTAGTTGCATTAAGTTATAATCTCATCAGAAACCTATCACCATTCCCTTCCCACCACACCCTTACCACAAATGAACACTGCCTTTTTAAAAATAGCTTCCACAGGGTAGTTTTAATTTGCATCTCTCTGATTGCTAATGATGTTGAACATTTTTTCATACATTTATGGGCCATTTGTATTTCTTCTTCTGTGAAGTGTCTATTTAGTTCACTTGCCCATTTTTTGATTGGGCATTTGTTTTTGCTGGCAAGGATGTGGAGAAGTAGGAACTCTATTACACTGTTGGTGGAATTGCAAATTAGTGCAACCGCTTTGGAAAACAGTGTGGAGGATCCTCAGAAGAATGGGAATAAACCTACGGTATGACCCAGCTATACCACTTCTAGGCATCTACCCCAAAGAACTAAAACCCAACTACCAGACCAATGCATGGGTATCTATGTTTATAGCTGCACAATCCACAATTGCCAAACTTTGGAACCAGCCAAGGTGTCAATCAACAGATGAATGGATCACAAAACTATGGGATATGTACACAATGGAATTTTACGCAGCCATAAAGAAGAACAAAATCACATCATTTGCAGGGAAATGGAGAGAACTAGAGAACATCATGCTAAGTGACATTAGTAAGTTATTAAGAGTAAAAAATCAGATGTTCCCCCTAATCTGTAGGAGCTAGATAGAATGGGACTTAGAAGGGAAGAAGAAGAAATCTTTAGATGGACAAAGAAGGTGACCTAACTGAGGGAGTTGGGAGGGGGGTGGAGGGAAACACACTATAGCACATGATGTACATACACAAACCTATAAGACTCAATCACTATCTGAGCATAAAAGGGAGGGAAGGGGGAGGAAATAGGGTGGGATTGGAGGGAGGGCTAAATGTGCAATGTGTGCATGTATGATGTTCATACCCTGACACTTATCAAAATGTATAATTAAAATGCACCAATAAATGAACATAAAAAAAGAAAAAAAATAGCTTCCACAATGTTAGGCAGACACATGGTGTGCCTACAATTTCACAGCTATGTTCAACTTTTATATGATTACAGGCCAGATGTATGTCTTTTTTCTGAATTTTATCTCTTTATTCTTTTCACATTTTTTATCTTGAGTTGCTAAAGCATTGTAAATGACCATGATTTGTTTGTAAGCACAAGTTTTCTTAAAAACTTTCCTAAATATTTTTTAAGTTCTATGCATTTATTTTTCAAAATAAAATGAGTTTTCTTCAAATAAGCAATAGTAACTCTCTAATATTTCTAAATGAGCATAGGATTAGGCTTAGAAAATATTTTTTTAAAAAAATCCTGTTTTCTTCTCTCATAGTGACCTTTAGGCACATTTTTTCTCTTATTTGCATCCTTCACTGTGTGAGATCAGGAGTAATCATTTTTCTCTGACATCCCCTTCATCTTTTTGAGCTATGCATAATACATGTGTCCACTTACACAAATACAGTGAAATTTGATGAATTGTGGAAAAGCATTCCTTTCTGGGGAAAGAGTGCCACATGTGTTTTGAATGTAAGGAATTTGACCCTAAGTAGACAGGAGTCATATTCTATATAAATAGGGCTCTGTGGTGGTAACTTCCATCAACTTGAACCATTATGTTCATTTTAAAAGAATAACAAAAGAATTGCTAAATTTTTCATCGGCTTTCATTTAGTGAGAAGAAGGATGTTCATGAAGCAGGAATTGGCATTGAAATTACAAACACTACATTGTGTGGGGGATTCCATGTCCAGAGCTGACCTCTCCACAACAGGGCCATGTTTGACCCTTGACTCTTAACAAATTGTGATTAAGTTAAAACTCTATCTGGAAATCCTCTAGTAAATGTCTACATGGTATTGCAACTATGTCGAGAAGTAGGAGGAAAAGATGCTAAAATATGAAAAGAATTTATCAAATCATTTAAGTTTCATTAAGTGGCATGAGATACTTATTAATTATGTATTATATCACTTTTAAAAATCATCAGTCAATTGAAGATATATTGCTTGGATAAAAACATAAGTAAGAAATAATAAGGGCCTAAATACTATATTTTTATAAAGATCTGATGCATATATGCATGTGTATTCCCTGATAATAGGTGCAAGGGCCCATGACATACTCAAATGAAGACCACAGGTCATTTAAAAGATTTCAAGGGCTGGGGGCATTGCTCAGTGATGGAGCCTGGGCTCAATCACTAAATAAATCACTAAACAAATGAATAAACATTTCATAATTCCAGAAAAGTCAGAAATACTACAGAAAGTATTCTCTGGTCATAATTAAATGAGACCAGAAATTACTATATCCAGAAAAAAATGATCATGTGATATTTTTATCATAAATCTAAAAAGAGTGAAATATATTAAAAGATTTTCTCATAGTGAACCATGTTTGTATGTCTGGAATAAATACCACTTGTTTTTTATCTATTATTATTTCTGGATGATGAAAGGGAATTTGAAAAAATTCTATGCCAATTTTTATAAGGAAAAATAATTCAAAGAGTACAAATCAGTGAAAAATTCATTACACATATGTATGTGCACATGCTACACTGAGCCCAGAAACCAGCGTACTAACCGTACTAACCAGACAAACAACACTGGAATTGGGAATAAGACAAGAACGTTCACTATTGCCATGACTAAAAATGAATTCAGGTATTAGCCACTGAAATTACAGTAGAAAAGGATATTAGAAGTTTACAAATAAAAAAGGATGAGGCAAACTCAACCTGTTTTGCAAACAATGATTATACACTTGGAAAACTGAACATATTTTTGAATGGAACATAAGAAACTTCAAAGCAAAAGATATATTACAATCATGTATCACTTAATTATGGGAGATATATTCTGAGAAATATGACTTTAGGCAGTTCTGTCCTTGTACAAACATTGTAGAGTGCACTTATCCAAACCCAGATGGGATAGTCAAGCATTCCACACAGCCTCTTCATGACTGTTTCACAGTAAACCTGTTTTTGTAAGTAGAAGTGTGTTCTAAATAATGATAAAAAGTATAGTATAGTAAAACATAAGCCAGTAACATTGCTATTTGTCATTATCAAGTATTATGCACTGTACATAATTGTATGTGCTATATGTTTATGTGAGTGGCAGCCCATATATTTGTTTATACCAACATCACAATAAACAGGTGAGCAATGCATTGAGTTGCAAAATTAGGACGAATATGCCATCACTAGGTGATAGGAGCTTGTCAGCTCTTTTATAATCTTATGAGATGACCATCATACATGCAGACTGCTCTGACAGAAACATGGTTATGCAACACATGACTATGATGACATTAGAGTGGAGAAGGAAGGCCTTGCAGTTATAGCAAGACTAAATGACAATTACCATGCCCATCTAAAGGGAACTGGTTAAATTAATTTACATAAAGATTGAAGAAAAAACTGAAGAAGGTTTATATATCCTGATATGCATAATTTTCCAGGATAGGTAGTTAAAACAAAAACAACTCAAGGTACCTTAGTGTGTTTTATCTTTTGTGAAGAGGGGTAATAATCTATATTTACATTTGCCTATATTTCTCTAAACACTGACAGGTCACACAAGACATAGCTCTCTGAGGGAATTTAGTCAATACAGGGTGGCCAAGAACACAGATGATGACTACATATGTAAATGGATATCATTATAAATATTATTTGTATGTTTAAACTCTATGAATGCATTACCTACTCAAAAATATTGTTCTTAACTCAATGAGGTAAAATGTTTTCCCATGTTACATGATATTATGTGGTTGAAAAACTGCATAGGAGGGGCCCAATGAGTATTTGTTGAGATAATGAATATGTAAGAATAAAAATGTCTTACATATATAAACGAAAGAAAGGAGGAATGTAGGGAGAGTGGAACAAAGGAAAGGAAAGAAAAAGACACAAAGATGGAAAGATGGAGGAAATGTGAGGTAAATTCCACTTGATTTTTGTGTTCATGCCTTCTTTTTTCATTTGAGAGTAATTTTAAAGAAAATATCTGTCATCTTATCAGTGATCATTTCATGTGAGACAACAGTTTCTTTGAGTAGCTAGGTAGTGAGCCCCCAAAATAATATATGTCTTTCATGAATTCATATTTTGTAGTTATTGAGATAGTATTTAAATATGTGTGTGAATACCTTAACCACATCATTCAAAAGAAAATTTAAAAAGTGGGTGCCACCATCATCACAACTGAAACTTTCAATCAGAATAAAATTTGATTTAAATTTTAAAAATCAGTTTTGAAAAGTTCCAGTTCAGTTCAACATAGTTACATGTTTGAAATTTATATGCATCCCATTTTTAATGCCATAACAGGACATTAAAAATGTGATTCCTTTTTCAAATTTGCATTGTGTATGTGCATATAGAGACAGGTATCATTGTACTCATTACTAATATGGGGAAAATTGCACACAATACAAAAAGTAAATTCCAGACAGCATATTGTTTAAGTGGAATATTCAAAAGGTTAAAATTTACAGAATCTTCAGATGATTAATGCCATGGATGCATCATCCCAACTGTGAGTCTTTATTCTGGATGAGCTTCAGCAAGTAGTTCCTGATTTTCATAGACCCTGCCTTCTCCTCCAATTTACACACTATATTAATATAGTTGTGTGTTAAATTATATATAAACACACAATGTTGAGGCTGCTGCCAGTGAAACACAACAGACTGTTTCACAGTAAACCTATTAAATTATATATATAACTTACTACACACACATACACATATATTATATAAATATAATATAATATAAATTGCATATATAATATAGGTTTATATATATCAATCATGTGAATATTAATTTTCTGCTACCAATCTTGCTGATATGTACATATGACCTATGTCTTTACTCAGGCAATGACTTCATTCCTGAGCTTTAACCACATGGATTCACTTATCTGTTGACTTACCTGCCTGTGTGATGTGAGCGCAGACACCCTTTGTGCCCCTGCTGCCACCACCACCATTTATGTTTCAGAGCTAGCCCTGTGGACAGAAACCACGAGTCCCAATAAATCTTTCCTCCTCTAAGTTGTGCTGTCAGGTATTTTGGCCACAGTAGCAAGAATGCTGATTGAAATACTTGCTTAATTTACACATTCCTAAATCAAGAGGCCCTGGACTTCACCGAGGAACCTCCAGCCTCACCCCTGAGGTGGAGATTATTGCTTATCACCAGAGAACCCGAGTTTGATGTGCAACTGAAGTGGGCTTTGGAATTATTTCTCTTAGAGAATTCGCGGGTTTTAAACACCAATCTTTATTAATTTTATTCTTAATGTGCACATGAAGTGTGGGTGTCTTCAATGAGAAGCAGATGGTCATTGTTGACTTAAGAAACAATGACTTTGTGGTCTTCCTTTTGTTGATTCTCACCCTAGGGTGATGCAAGAAAAGTCAGGCAAAATGTCTTACCCATAGAAACGTCCACATCTGCCGGGCGTGGTGGCGCACGCTTGTAATCCCAGTACTTTGGGAGGCGGAGACCAGAGGATCTGGGTTCACGGCCAGCCTCAGTTCTCTCTCTCTCTCTCCCTGTCTCTCTCTCTCTCTCTACCTAGTGAGGCCCTCCGCAACTTCGTGAGACCCGGTTTCAAAATAAAGTATAAAAAATAGGGCCGGGGGTGTAGCGTGGAGGTAGAAGGCCCCTGGGTTCAATCCCCGGTACCGCAAAAATAAAAAAAGAAAAGAAAAGAAACGTCCACATCTGTACTTCCAAGGAAATGGAGAACAATGGATTTTCTCTACTCATATATGGCAGACAGACAGTTGTCCACCTCCCCTCTGTGATAGTTGGTCTGGTTTGTCAACTTGACCCACCTAAGATCATGTGACTTTGGTTGTATAACAGCTGATTGAACCGGAAGTCCTGTACTAAATGTGGGTAGCAGGGTTCTGATAGGTGCCGGACTTGGATAAAAGAAGGAGAAAGCCACATAGAGGAGCCGTGACTGTTCCTGAAGAAAACGCATCTGCTCTCGTCTGAGATCGTTGCCCTCCAACTTTGCCGTTTCCTTGAAGAGCTTCTTGATCTTCTGCTCTCGTCTGAGATCGTCGGCCTCCAGCCCTTCGAGCTGAAACTTCACCATCGTTTCTCCGAAGAGCTTCCTTATCTTCACATCTTGGACTGGACTGAATTGGTGGTTGCTTCAATCCTAAGGCTCCAGCTCTTGGACCGCCCGACCAGCTACTGATTCCTCTGATTCTTCACGTGCAGTTCACGTGCAGTTGAAACTCAGGACTACATTGTGAGCTGATCTAATAAATCCCTTTTTCATATACTCATTCTGTGAATTCTGTTGATCTGGTGAACCCTGACCAATACACCCTCTTGAAAGGAGAAGGAGGATAAACAAGTCATTTTTACCCTTTGAAAGGGGATGGCAAAGATCCTGGATTCTCACCCTAAACTTTCATCATGCAAATACATCTTTCTGAGGGCCAAATAAACACTGGTTATCTTCTACTTTCTAACCTAGAGATGTTTCCAAAGTCTGGAATCCATAGCTTTAGGAATGTAAATATCTAAGAAGAGAGAGCTCCAGTCTTCCTGGCACAATGAGGCTTAACCTAGAACCCTAGTCCAAGCAGCCACAGATCAAATTCTCAATACTAAAACGCTTCTAGGTAAAATGAAAGCAAACACTTCTTATCTCCATATCCTTTTATATCTGTGTCTCAGAAAGAACACTTTATAGCATCAATGAGAAATCCAGAGATTTTTACTTCTTCAGAAGAAGAGGAAAGCATATTTGCATGCAAGATGGAGACTAGCTCAGTATTTGTGACTAATACTATATACAATCATAGTCATTAATACTCTTCATTAACAAATGTTCACATTTTCTGTTCTCCTCTTCCAATCATATGGCAAAATTATGCTTAACTGTTCCCTGAAATTAGGCATAATCACGTGACTTGTGTTGATATCACATTGTGTGGTGGTATATTATTATAAAGGAATTGAAGGATAATATGTCATTTGCAGGTGGAAGACTAAAAACCCAGAGCACTATCGGCATTTTCATAAATAACAGAGACTCTGACATTGGGCATCTCTGAGTAAGGATGATGTGGCATAGACACCAAAGTCAATGGACATACAGAGTGAGCAGAATATTAAACCCTTGATGTTTTAAGCCACTGAGATACCATGATTGCCTATGTGTGGCATCCACAGGATTACCTTTGGTGATGTATGCACATATAAAGGAATTAAAAACCTGCTGTTGATTTTAAGTTCTGATTGCTCATGTTCTTCTAGCTGATTTCTCCCCTGGGATATAGTGTCACTCCCCCCTCCAAGTGACATGATATGTTTAAAAAATTGTATAGTCCAGAGATTACATATCTGATGTCAACAATAGTTAGTGATGCCTGATACTTTTTCCATCCAAATCCATTAAAATTTAAAGTTGACAAGACTTGAACTCGATGAGATCCCTTTGTCAACTGATTTCTACACACACATATTTATATAGTAAAAGTTAACTCTCTACATTAAAAAATGCTAAGAGAGTGGATATTAATTGTTCTTACCAGAAAAATGAGTCTATGTGAGGTAGCATATTTGCTAATTAGCTAAAATTAATTGTCCTACAATGTGTATATACTTCAAACCATTATCTGTACATGATAAATGCATACAATTGTATATGTCAATTTAAAAAATAAGCTAATTAATTTTAAAAAAGAAAAACTGCTTAATTTAAGGAAATCAACTTCAGTTCATTTGCATGTAAAATTTGGTAACAAATATATTTTTAGTTTACTTAAATACAATAGGAATTGATTTCAATATGTTCTCATATTGGTAAATATATATATATCCAGAGAGTAAATTTGGAAAGCTTACAGGATATTTTCTTGACTTTCTGATATTATATAAATATGGTCATTCCAAAAGAATGCTGTGACAATTTCTTAGAAAAAAAATTGGTTCCTAAGTTTTTTTTTGGTCTAGATTACATTTGTTCCCCAAAGTAGTTCTTCCTAATGAGCTCCCACTGGTGAGTTTCACATAACATTTTGTGATGTCCTATAGGTAATTAATTTTAAAAACCATTTTTAAAAATTGTATATGCTTAATTTGTATAGTATGATGTTTTGATTTATACATATATAGTGAAACTGTTACTAAGGTCAATCAAATTAGCACATCCATCATCTCACATAGTAACTATTTTTTTTTTTTTTTTTTGCGGTACCGGGGATTGAACCCAGTGGCGTTCTACCTCCGCGCTACACCCCTGGCCCTATTTTTTTTTTATACTTTTTTTGAAACCGGGTCTCACGAAGTTGTGGATGGCCTCACTAAGTAGAGAGAGAGAGAGAGAGAGAGACAAACAGGGAGAGAGAGAGAGAGAGAGAGAGAGAGAGAGCGCGCTGAGGCTGGCCGCGAACCCAGATCCTCTGGTTTCCGCCTCCCAAAGTACTGGGATTACAAGCGTGCACCACCACGCCTGGCACATAGTAACTTTTTTATGTGTGCAGTTAAGAGCATCTAAAATCCACTGTCTTAGCAAAATTTTAAATGCCTACCATATACCTACATTACAAACTTTGAACAGCTGAAATCAAGACTACTATGGTGATTCAAGCAATGTTGTGTTAATAAATTATATTTATGACACACTCTAATTGGAAGTTGGAAAATAAATTTAGTGATAAATCTAACTCATTATTTTATAATCTCAGATCATAAAAACTGGCATTTTTCATTTAAAGAAACAGTTGTTTTTCAGAGAACAATAGATAATTGTCCATTATATATCTGAATTATAGTGTGGAGAGACAGATACACTGCCGTCATGAAAATTATTACTTACCAAAGGGTTTAAGATTAAGTGTACATGAAGAATATACTTGAGTAGAAAAGACCAACTTCTGAGCTCGAGCCTGCAGTGTCAGGGAGGGCTCCATTTATAATGCCACTATCTACCTTTGCTTTGCCTTTTTGTTTTAAATGAAAGAATCCAGATTTTCTCCTTAATTACATCTACTATGTAAGCAAGTTTTAATATTTCTACATCCAATCATGAGAACAAAAACTGTCCTGACACCTTGTTCTATTCAAACCCTGATTGAAATAATTTTCTTCAAAAGCCATTATTGTTTCTAAACTTATCTGGTGAGCCTAAAAGAATAACTTGATTAAAAATTAATAAAACACAAAACAAATAAGGATATGTAACAAAGATTCTGAAGTTTTTCAAAGATACTAATAGACCAACAAATAAATAGTTTTTGTTTTTTTAGCTTGGATTTTCTTTTTAACTTGTGTATCAATCCAAATGAGCAAACACAGAAGTAAAAATTTATTTTAATAATATAGAACTGGTCAAACACATAAATATCTCCATATTTGAGATTCAAACTGGGAAAACATTAACTTCCATTTCTAGTTCACTTCTAACTATTAAAAATAATTTTTATATAAGTCAAGGTCAATATATCCTCACAGATGTACTTAGAGATACTTAAGATTTAGGGATATTAATATATTAAACTTTTTACTGTCCCTTCTACATGTTTACTATCATTTTTGCTCCATCTTTTAAAAAACCATGAGTTGGATTAATTGAATAAATGGGTGATGTTACTGTATTCTTTTATTTGTATGTAGATAAGTTCTATCCCTTCATTCAAATAAGTTTTAGGCGTCTTTTCTCAGCTCCCATTTGACCAACTCTGAGGCAATTGTATAGGCCAGTCTACTGAGGAAGTAGGTGCTGGAGGAAGGATGAAAAATGCTATTATCAAATCACATAAATCTGCTTTTGTGCATAAAGGCAATTCAATTTGAAAGTAACCAAGACATTCTGAGTGTTAATCTAAAACTCATTTTTAATTTTTTAAAAAATGTAGCTCAGACTAAAAAACATAGGAGTGAGAATTTGGTATTCACTGTCTAAAGATCACAGATCCTGTATTGTGGAAACGACTGCAGGAGGAAGACTCAGGGAAGGCAGCATTTCGCTGCTTCAAAAAGAAGAACAATTGGGGGTGTGGGTCAGTGGAAGAGTGTTTGTCTAGTGTCCTCAAGGCCCTGGGTTCCAGCTCCGGGACTGAAAAAAGAGAAAGAGAAGGAGATAACACTTCTCTACTTCACCCTGAGAAAGAGAATGACAGAAATGAATATAAAATATTAAAATGATAGTTCTTTAAACTCTAAGCCATTTGCAAAATTAAAATACAATTGACTAAATATGTAATTTTTTAACATATTACCTAATTTAAGACCTCTGTTACCTAAGTAACAGATGATGTGGGGAAAGTATAATTCTTCAATTATTTGGGTGTTTGAACAAGACAATCTGTTATTTTTACTTTTTATATCAGATCTTTGATTCTAAACTGCATGAGGAAGTTAAGGGGGTCCTTTCTTTCTTAATATCTAATTATGTTTTCTTCTTCTTTTTTTAAATCTCAGGTATGTGAGTAAGAAGAAACATCAGGTTGAATCCTTTCCCAACTCTGGGTCCCTCCATCTCTTGGGAGTTTCCGCCCTCCTTATGAGGGTTCAGTGAATCCCCAAGGGCCATGGGATTAAAGTGGAAGTTTCACAATGACACTGAGCTTTTGGCATTGAGGAAGAAAGCAGGAATCTTAAGAGATTGGACATATTCTCTATCTTTAGATCACTATTCTTCCATGAGTTTAAAATAAAGCTTCTAGAAGTATTTCCCAAATACTTACACACCCAAGGCTGCATGGAGACCTCCTAATATCTGAGAAGAATACCCATCCAGGACCCATTCCTAAGAGTCTCATTATTTGTGTACTTAAGAGTGATGGAGGGGGTGAACTTTAAGGTAACCACGGCATTCCAGGCACCTGAGAGCTGGAAGCAGACCCCAGTTCCTCCCAAGACTGCAAACTCATCAATGGTGCATTTCACAATCCCATCGGAGGAACTTCGGTATTTTAGGTTATTTCTGTTTGCATCATACAGCACAGAATAGAAAGACTATAATAAGAAAATGGTTTAATTATGTCCTCTCTTCACCTCCTTGCCTAATTACTGCAATGAAACAATTATGGTGATATTCCATAAAAGGACTGTGACAAGGCGTTTCATTCTAAAACAGTCGCTGATAGAGCTATTTCCTTTGACTTCAGTGAAGTGACACTGCTATGTTGCATTCCTTCCAAAGCAGAGTGGCCAACAGTATTTTGGGAAGTTCTGTTGTTATTTTGATCTACGGAATTGCATTTCTGCAAAGAACTTATTGAAATAATGGATGTGGAAAAGCCTGGAATAGCGCCTAGCACTTAGAAGCAAGTAAATAAATATGCCTTTTATAAAAGGTAGCTGATTATTAAATTTGTGAAAACATGAATCTTTATTTAATAGATTTTATCTGCATTATAAATAAATTTTTGTGCTTCCCAAACCTGAGCATAGATTAGATTTGTCCAGAGACTTAAAAAATAGTATCAAATTTTATTTAGTTAGTTTTTTTTGCTCAAAGCAAATGACCTTCATGAAAAACAAGTCCACTTCTATCCACACAGCTAGGAGGACTGGCTGTAGAGAGTCAAGGCTTAACAATATGGTATGAATTTTGTATCTTCAAAAGATTGTGAAAATATGACATATTTGGCTGCTAATCTATATGGTAACATTATATATGACTTATATGATAACCCACTCCTAAGAGTTGTCTTCAAATACTATAGGAAATTTAAATACTTTTAAATAAATTCTTTCCTAGTACACAAGCTTTTCATCACAAATACAATCACAATACATCAAAAGCGCTACTATTTCCAATACTTTCTTCGGCAATAAAATGTGAGCTTGTGGAAAGAACTTCTATGAACCCAAGATTATGATGAGCATAAATACCTAAGAAATTCAATCATATATCTTTCAGATCTAACCCTCTGAAGAAGATGTAAAAGGTTAAAGCATAACTCAGTGAAGAATGAAAACATACTTTACCTTCAGTTATGTTTCATAAATAATTGACTACTTATAAACATGAGCAATTCTACTGAGACAAATATATAGATGAGAAACAAAGACTAAACAATGAAATATTTGGTATAGTGTATTTCTATTTATCAGGATATAGTGGATGAGAAAGATCCCCATGTTATTTAAAAACCATTAGAAATCAGAGAGCACTCACGTGCTGGCTGCTTTTAAGGACAGTGAGCAATTATCTCTGCAACGTAATTCAAAGGTACCAGGCTGACCACAATGCCCTTCCAAGCCCTCCACATGCAACTGACACCTGACATTCCTGAATACTTTATCCCTCAGATCAGTGGTTCCATATAGGAGTATCTTCACAGTTTCAAAATACTCTACTTAAAAATGCAGATGTCCAAGTCCCACCCCAGAATTACTGAAGCAGAATATTTGGGAGTTGAAAAAAATGTGTGTGAAACCTTTGATCCCTACTAAATATCAGTCCCTCTCCCCATTCTACCAACATTCTTGATTTTAGTATGAATTATCTAAAAGCATATGTAGAGGGAGAAGAGGAGAAAATTCTATCAGTCTAACTGTGGAGAGATCCAGGTACAATTTTCAGAAAAGGATGAACTTGCTGTCATGTGTTAGGTCTAGTGGAGGCTTGTGAGAAAATAAAAGCTTATAGGACTTAACAAATTGAACAATCCCCCAGCTTGTTTTTTTACAAAGATACTGTAAAATAGTAAATTTCTTTTTTTTTTTTTTTGCGGTACCGGGGATTGAACCCAGAGGCGTTCTACCTCTGAACTACACCCCAGGCCCTATTTTTTATACTTTATTTTGAAGCCAGGTCTCACGAAGTTGCGGAGGGCCTCACTAAGTAGAGAGAGAGAGAGAGACAGGGAGAGAGAGAGATAGAGAGAGCTGAGGCTGGCCGCGAACCCGGATCCTCCGCTCTCCGCCTCCCAAAGTACTGGGATTACAAGCGTGCGCCACCATGCCTGGCATAGTAAATTTCTATAATAGTATTGAATACTTTTAAAAATTTGCAAACTGGAGGAAAAATAAGTGTCAAGTGGAAAAATTACAAAAGTATCTCTTATCTCCAAGTGAATAAAAACTGACTTAGAGATAAATAATATTTTTCAGTGTTATGAACACTTACAAAGCACCTGCCACATATTTCCTATCATATGAGCATCTGAATGACACTGTTATCTTGTAGAATTAGGGGAAAGTCAGTGACACTTAACTTGAAGATGAGGAAACCAAGAACTAAGATGGCTATGCCCATCCAGGATCTAGGATCTAGGATCCAGGATTCTATGCACACATCTGTTTCCCTAATGCTAAATATTCTACTTACCACATCTCAGTACTCCCTGGAAAACAAGTAGAACTTGACCCATTAAGGCATAATTTCTGTCTTTGCACTCCAACAATTAAAATATACAGACAATGTCTTTCTCACAGGGAAAACAATCTTCCTGATCCTTTCATCAAATCATAGAAGATCCTTGTGTTAGTTTTCCATAACTGTAACAAGTACCTGCAATAAATCAAGATAAAAGGTTTATTTTGGCTCACAGTTTTGGAGGTTTCGGTCAATAATGAATTGGCCCCCATTGCTTTGGGCCTGTGGCGAGGCAGCACATCATGGCAGAAGCACTTGGTGGAGCAAAACTACTTGCCTTGTGGCTGAGAAGGAAAGAGAAAGAGAGACAAGAAGAGATGGGAGAAAGTGATGGGAATCTCACAATCCCCTTCAAGGGCACACCCCAAATAACCTAAAGACCTCTCACTAGGCTCCACCTCTTAAAGTGTCCACAGGCTCTCAATTGTGCCAAGCTGGAAACCAAGCCCTTAACACACAAACCTTTGAGGGACACGCCAGAGCCAAACTATAGCAATCCTCTTGCTAATTGTTTCCTAGCTAGGTTCCAAATTTTTCTTGAGGACATGGACAAAATTGGATGTTCTCCTAAAGCTGTATTGAAAGAGGCTGGGGATTCCTCCAGGCCCTCTCTTTCACTGACACTCCATGAAACCATCTCTATTCTACTGCTTCTATATCTCGATAGCATAGGGAATATCTGTTGACAGTACCTTGCATTCCGAATAAAATGTGAGATACTAGTGGCATCCAATCTTGGATTTCCAAAATTTATCTTGGGAATTCCACTATCTACAATCTGTGTCTGGTAGAAATGAGGTCTAGGTCAGCACATTAATGATTTCCTCTCCTTTTCTGGCTTTACTTTCTATTTCTTCCCTCTTTTGTTCTATCAGTTTGGCTAAATATCTATCAACTGTGTTGGTTTTTCTAAAGAACCAACTTCTGGCTTCATTGATTTTCTCTAATGTTTTTCTTATTTGTATTTCTTTGAGTCCCACCCTGAGTTTATTATTTCCATCTTCTTTTGTGGTATTGGATTTGCTGCTTTTATTTTCCTAGCTTCTTAAGGTAGAAGGTAGGATTATTGATTTTTTTATCTTTCTTCCTTTCAACTATATGTACTTAAAATCATAAATTTACCTCTAAGCACAGATTTCTTTCTGTTGTTTATTTCCAACTTAAACTGTTGTGACTTGAGAATATACTTAGTATAATTTCAATCCATTTCAAGTTATTTAAACTTGTTTTATGTGCTAGTATAGAGTCTTTCCTAGAGAATGATTCATTGTGCATTGGAAAAAAGTGTGGATTCTGCTATACTGAGTGAAAGGGCTCTGCATATGTCAGGTCAGAGATTTTTAAAATATTCTGGATCTGTATTGCTTTTAATTTTAGTTGCCTTGTCAATTACTTAGTAAAGAGCATTAGAATTGGTAATTATAATTATTGAGTTGTCTATTTTTCTTGAAATTTTATAAGTTTTTGCCTAACTTACCTAAGAATTTTATTTTAGGTGCATATACATTTATAATTGCTAATTTTTTTCTGATATGTTTGGAAATTTATAAAGAGAAAAAGTCTCTATCTCTAGAGCTATTTCTCCTCTTTAAGTCTACCCTGTCTTATAGCAATGCAACTGCTCCTGTTTCTTTCTAGCTACTGTTTGAATGCTATATCTTTTCCCACCCTTTCACTTTCAAACTCATTTATGTCTTTGGAACTAAATTATTTCTTATGTAGAAAGCCTAGAGCTAGATCTTCCTTTGCTTATATAATTGACAATCTTTGCCCTTTGGTTATGGTTCTTAGTCTACACTTAAATTTATCACTATTATGGTTTGTTTTACATTTTAATATTTTTCCTATATATAATGTCACTTTTGTTCTTTATTCCTCTTTTACTGACTTCCTATGTGATGAACAAACACATTTAGTTCATCATATTACTTTTTCTGTTGATCTTGGTTATATGTATGCAGGTACACACATCATGTTCAAGTACACATTTATATATGAGTGTATTCACATTCATATATATACAAATGTGTGCTTTAATTCTTAATGGACTTAATTTTTATTCAACATATTAAAATTTTTGTTAGCACATTAAATTTTACATATTAGAGGGGTTCAGTATGATATTTTCATTGCTGCATACAGCATGCACTGATCAAATCCAACTTCTCTTTTTGAATTCATCATTTCATATTGCCTTCTGGCCTCTATTGTTGCTGATAAGAAGTCAGTCACCAATTGTGTTCTTCCCCTGTGTTGTGGACTGTTTTCATCACCCCAAAATTTGTATGCCAGAATCTTGACTCATAATGTGATGGTGCTAAAAATTGGGGAATTTGGGAGAATTAGGGTACAATGGTAGAAACTGTGTGTGGATGAAATTAGCACCTTTATAGAAGAGGCCTCAGAGAATGCTCTGGCTCTCCTTCTGTGAGAATGTAACAAGTAGGTAACCTCAACTCAGAAGAGGGACCTCGCTAGAACCTGACCCACCTCACATTGCCTTTCCTGGATGCCTGCATTCTTTGGCTTCTATGGCTTCCCCCATCTGCAAAGTGTGCAGCATAGGGTCTTTGGTTCTTTCTGAATCTTTCTGCTTCCCTCTTCCACAATTAAGCAACCTTTGTGATTACATTGGGCCCACCTAGATATCCTAGGATAATATCTGTATTTAAGAGATTATTAGCATTCTTAATTTCATCCAAAACTTTTTTTGTAGTGTTTAATTCCCCTTGCCATGTAATGTAACATATGCACAGGTTTCAGATATTAAGGACTGGACATCTTTGGGAGGCCATTAATCTGCCTACCACAATAATAATACTTATTTCATGGGTTTGTTGTAAGGATTAAATAGATTATACATGTAAAACACAAAATAACCCCAGAACTCAGTACATTAACCAATATCATTATTGTCACCCAGATCCTCATAATGGACAAAGGCATGGAATAAACAAGGAATGGAGAAATAGTGGGGAATGCACAGATCAACACAACTCTGTAATATATTAAATGAATTTATATGTGAAATGTCAAAAAATAACTTTCAACCAAAAGACAAGATTATCATTCAGCTCTGTATGACTTTCTGTTCTAATGTCAAACCTGGACATAACCAACTCAGGATACAAGGCAGCACATGTGAGAGAGGGGAAACTCAAGTTCATTTCCTGAGCCTCAGATTATCACCAAATGGATAAAATTGCCATGTGTAATGACAAATGGACTTATTTTCCCACCCCATCAGAATTCCATAAATTTCAATTTCATTGTATCTTATGAACCCATAGACTTACACAACATTTTTTACTTATGCTTTATTGGTGCATTGTAATTATACCTCATAGTGAGATTCAAAGTGACACAAGCATACATACACACCGCTTGATGGATCTCTCTGTACCCCACCCCACTCCTCCTTCTTCCCTCCCCATACATGTCAGTGAGATTGGTAGTGATACTTTCATGTATGCACATAACTTTATTTGAACTGTTCCCTTCCTCAAGCCTCATTTTCCCTTATCTCCCTCCCCTAATCCCTTTTCACTATTCTACTGGTTTCTCTCCTTATTTGAGTGAAGTCCCTTTTTTTCCTTATTTTCTCTCTAGCTTCCACATATGAAAGAAAACATTCCACCTTTGACTTTCTTTCTTTTTTTTTTTTTGCAGTACCGGGGATTGAACGCAGGGGAGTTCTACCTCCGCGCTACGCCCCCGACCCTATTTTTTATACTTTCTTTTGAAACCGGGTCTCACGAAGTTGCAGAGGGCCTCACTAAGTAGAGAGACCGAGAGACAAAGAGAGGGAGAGAGACAGGGAGAGAGAGAGCGAGAGAGCTGAAGCTGGCTGTGAACCCGGATCCCGTCTCCGCCTCCCAAAGTACCGGCTCCACCCTTGACTTTCTGAGACTGGTTCGTCTCACTTACCATAATATTCTCCAGTTCTATTCATTTTCCTGCAAATGATATAATTTTGTTCTTTATGGCTGAGTAAACCTCTACTCTGTATATATACCACATTTTTGTTATCCATTGATCTATTGACAGACATTTAGGTCAGTTCCATAATTTGGCAATTGTTAATTGAACTACTATGAAATGTTAAGTATGCATATAGCATTATTATTATATTCTGACTTTAATTCTTTTGAAAAAATACCAAGGAGTGGGATAGCTGGGTCATATGGTGATTCCATTCCTAGTCTTTTAAGGAAACTCCAAACTGATCGCCATAGTAGTTACAGTAATTTACAACCACACCAACAATGTATATAAGTTCCTATTTTCCAACATACTCACCCGCATTTATTATTGTTTGTATTCTTGATTATTGCCATTTTAATTGGAGTTATATGACAGTTTTAATCCACATTTTCCTAATTGCTAATGATGTGGAACATTTTTCATATATTTGTTGGTCATTCAAATTTCTTCTTTTGATAAGTATCTTTCTAGTTCAATAGTCCACTTTTTAAATTGGGTGATTTATTTATTTTGGGTGTTTTTAAATTCTTTATGTATTTTAGGTATTAATCCTCTATCAGAGGAGTAACTGGCAAAGATTTTCTCCCATTCTGTAGGCTCTCTCTTCAGACTCTTGATTGTACCCTTTGCTGCACAGAAGCTTTATAATTTGATGCTATCCCATTTATTGATTCTTGATTTTATTTCCTAAGCTTTAGGGGTCTTGTTGAAGAAGTCTCTGCCAGTTCCTATAGTTTAGAGAGTTTGTCCTATATTTTTTTCGGTAATTTCAAAGATGCTGGTCTAATTTCTATGTCTTTGACCCACGTTGAGTTGGCTTTTGTGGAGGGTGTAGAAAATTTCATTTTTCTACTTATGGATATCCAGTTTTCTCAACACTATTTGTTGAAAAGGCTATTTTTACTCCAGCATGTTTTTGGCACCTCTGTAAAAATTCAACTGGCTATACATGTGACAATTTTTTTCTGTATCTTCTATTCCATTGGTCTATGTGTCTATTTTGTGCCAATATTGTGCAGTTTTTGTAGTATAATTTGAAGTCAGATATTGTGATGTCTTCTGCATGGTTCTTATTGCTCAGGATTGCTTTGACTATTCTGGGTCTTTTGTTCTTCCATATGAATTTTAGGACTTTTTTATAACTCTGTGAAGAATGACATTGGCATTTTCATAGGAATTGGATTGAATCTGTAGACCATTTTTGTAGTACTTATAAAAACAATCACTTGGAAAATGAATAGATGAGGTTCCTAAATATAAAAATGTTTTTATAGATTAAAATTGTTAAATAAATAGAATTTAAAAACTAAGAATTGTTTTTCTTTAAAATACAACAGAAATACAGAGACTCCCCACCTAGCTGAGATTAGAGAATCACATGGATATCAGGAGGCTAAACTTACGGCAGGCAGAACCCCCTCCCAGGGTTTCACTGAGGTAGGGATGGGAAAGTTTCCAACATGGTAACAGTTCAGACACACCACACTGTGGCACAAAAAGAGAGAGTGACCTCCCCAAAGGCATATACATGAGGGGGAACGTTTCCAGACTGAATAAAGCTTTCCATGTGGAAGACTCGCCTCTGCTATTTTCCACCCCATAAAGCAGCCTGTTCCAGATCCTTTCTCTGAAACTTAAACTTTTGTTCTATGCTGTCTCCCACCTTGGGGAACAAACTGTTCCAGACTCCCTCCAATGTAACCCTTTATTCAAGGTCTTCTCTTAAACTGTGTACCCACTTCCCTAAATAAACCTCTTATATTCCCCTAGTTTTTCTTTCCATTTGGATTCTTTGTCTCAGAAGAAGCAAGAATCAAGGAAGATATTACCAATTCTATGAGAGCAACTTTTTAGAAATTATGAAAAAAAGAAAAGAAACAGAAACTTGTCAACCCATATTACTATATCTAGAGAAAGCATCTTTCAACAATGAAGTTGAAATGCAGATAAATAAATGTGGTGAGAAATGATTGCCTGAAGAATTAATTGCAGAAAACCTACACTAACATTAAATACTTATATTAGGAGAGAATGCCCCAAATCATTTATCTAAGTTTCACCCTAAGGCACTAGAAAATAAAAAGCAAGTTAAACCTAAAACAATTAGAAGTTAGGAAATAATAAATAGCAGAGCATAAATCAATTATATTAAAAACTCCAATGAGGCCGGGGTGTGGCTCAGTGATAGAGCACTTGCCTAGCATGCATGAGGTCTTGGGTTCAATCCCCAGTTACACCTATAAATACACAGACACATATGTACACACACAAAACTGAAATGAAACCAAATGAAAATTCTTAAATAAAAATCAATATAATTGATAAACCCCTCCACAGACTGAAGAAGAAGAAAAAAGGGTGGGGGAAGACATGTATAAATAAATTTCAGTTCCTACTGATATTAAAGTGAGGAGGAAAATGTAATCATGTAATTGGATAATAAGACATACCACATAGACATATAATAAAAGCTATGTGGTATGAATACAAAAAAGTAAAATTAGGAGGTGAAAAAGAAAAAAAGAAAAGAAAAACCTAACAGAGATAGATAAACCACTGTGATTATAGATGAAACCATGGAATGGTAAGCAAAACAGTGATTGTTAATAAACCAGTGTTACCAAAAAAATGTACTGGAGCTTTATGGAGAAATTAATTTGTATCCTTCGCCTTGCAACGTGTACAAGTGAAACTTTTATGTAATATTCATAATAAAATGTAATATCCTAAAATTAAAGAAGAGAAGACATGGGAAAATATCTAGCACAAGATGAAATATTAACAGATATATGCATACATAAAAATTAAGGATTTTTACTTTACAGAGGAAGTTTGAAAGAAACATTAGGTAAAAAAAATTGCAAGGAAAAACCCAGCAGGATGATCTTGTCTAAACTATAAGTCTCAGCCTGGCATGGTGGTATACACCTGTCATCCTAGTACTGGGGAGGCTGAGACAGGAGTAGCAGGTTCATGGACAGCCTCAGCAACTTAGTGAGACCCTGTTTGAAGTTTTAAAAATACTTACAGGGCTGGGGGTATAGCTTAGAGGTAGAAAGTTCCTGAGTTCAATCCCCAGTCCTAAACAAATAGTAAAATATAAGTTTCTTACACCTTTGGAAAACATTTGTATGGGAGAGGGGAGGGAGGGGTGGGACCCAGAGGGAAATGCTCCAAGGGTTGTGTGCATGTATGTTCCTATCACTCTAAACCTCAATAGGATGTAAAACTACAATGCACCAATAAAAGTACTAAAAATAGGCAATAAGTGTGAATAGGAAGGGACATTTCATAGATTAAAAATTATATGAAGATATTTGAAATCTCCTTAATCATCAGAGAAATGCAATGTCAAATAATTATCACTTTATATTCAAAGAAAACCACAGGACACCAAAATGTTGGCAAGTACATGAGATAATGTGAACGTTGGTGGTTTCAGGTGGAAGGATAACCTGGCAGAGGTGACCTGTGGAACAACTTGCCTTATGTGGTAGCCGTGAGTGTGACCGGAAATGGTGCACTTGAACACAGAAGCACCCACACACTGATCCACACAGGAGTGTGTATGATTGTGTTTATTGTGGTGCTATGTTCATCATAATAGCTGGGAGCATCCAGTGTGCCCATTCCTAGGAAACAGATTAGGAAAAGCTAACAGACATGTTAAAAAGTGTGACTCGCCAATAACAGAGACAGTAGAATATGCAATAGAGCAAGAACATAGTACCATTAGTATTATTTTAAAGATGTACTCACAAAACAAAATTTTATAGTTTACAAAAATATGTACATATCTAAGAAAAATACCAAATGCATTAAAGTCATAGCTATGGTGAAGAAAGAGTGAGCAGGAAATGGATTTGGGGATCAAGGATGAATAAGAATGAAATAAAATAGAGCAACAGATGAGACCTATGAGTCTGACAGAGTAGTTTGGCACATTTGGAAAAATAGAGCTGGGCGTGGTGGCGCACGCTTGTAATCCCAGTACTTTGGGAGGCAGAGACCGGAGGATCCAGGTTCGCGGCCAGCCTCAACTCTCTCTCCCTGTCTCTCTCTCTCTCTCTCTCTCTCTCTCTCTCTCTCTCTCTTCCCTTAGAGAGGCCCTCTGCAACTTCGTGAAACCCGGTTTCAAAATAAAGTATAAAAAATAGGGCCAGGGATGTAGCGTGGAGGTAGAACGTCCCTGCGTTCAATCCCCGGTACCGCAAAAAAAAAAAAAAAATAGAGCCTTTGTATTTGAGCCCCTGAACACACATGCATACAAAATATACAAACCTACACAAAGACATATATGTGCATAAAGTAAAAAATAAACAAAGAAATAATCACAGAAAAACAGGATATTAAATAAAACTTTGATATGAGAACATGTTAAAAGTATGCTGGTACATTCATACAGTAGAATATTATGAAACTGTTAAAATAATGAAGCATTGATGGAAAATAATCTCAAATGTATATTCTTAAGGTAATGTAATGAAGTCCTGAACTGTGTGAAGAGCATGTTAATAGTTGCTCTATTATATCCTCTGTGTGTATGTGTGTGTGTGTGTGAAGATACTACCATATACACAATCCAATTTGGGAAGGACACAGAAGAAAAACGGAAACTGCAATCACCTCCAGGAGAGACAACTGAATCGCTGCCAGGTATCAGTGGGAGAGAGAAAGCATTTACTTTGTACTGCGTATCATTTCTTCAAATTTTGTACTTTTTTTTTGCAGTACTGGGGATTGAACCCAGGGGCATTCTACCTTCAAGCTACACCCCAGCCCTATTTTTTATTCTTTATTTTGAAATGGGGTCTCACTTAGTTGCAGAGGTCTCACTAAGTAGCTGAGGCTGGCTATGAACCTGTGCTCCTCCTGTCTCAGCCTCCCAAGTGCTGGGATTACAAGTGTGCGCCACCACGCCCAGCTAAATTTTGTACTTTTTGAATAGCCAATTCAAGCAAATAAATAAAATGCATTGCTAAAGAAAACTTACACTAATAGTATGTCTATTCCAAGATCTAAGCAATAGGCTTAATTATTGGCAAGAGTAAAAAAATATAATATTTGTGTTATTTTGATTAAGGTGACAAAGGGGGATGCAGGGAGCAGAGCTGCTGCAACATTGGAGAGCACAGAAAATGTCCAGGCTTTAGTTCAAATTCATTAATGTTCAAACTCAGCACTCTTCATGCCTGAAAGTGTATGTTTTTAGAATATTTAATTTATTATAATCCCTGGAAATAAAGCTATGCCTTTGCCAAGTCAGGATTTCACTTAAAATTCAAAATAATTAGCAGGGCAGTAATAATGCCTTTTAAAACATGTACCAGCATTTTCAATTTTAAGAAGCCAAGGATCCCTAGATGCTCAGGGGCTGAAAGAATTGCCCACAGCAGTATCAAATGTATGGAGAGGCAGATGTGCTGGGAAGCTCACCAGTGAGAGAGCCTGTTCCAACGACTGTCTCTCCCTGGAGGACTTTCATTCAGAAGTTCACCTTAATCTCAAAAGCCATTCACTAAGCTTGTCCTGGTATGTTGTTACTCGTTGCTGTCTTTACACACTCAGGCTTCCATCGGGTTGCACCCGAAAAGCTCAAAATCTTTAAATTGGAGACAATTTTTTCCTAAGTCTCCTAGTACACCTCGCTTAACTGATAGGAGCTGTTTCTATCTTCAACAATCTCACAAAAATTTCACATAAGTATAGTAGATATTTCTAGAGCAGAATCTGTAACTAGGAAAGTCATCAAAGATGGCTTTAACGTAGAAATAGGACACTGTGATCATACCAGAATCTTGCCGAGGACAATCCTGTTCCCCCTATGCTGTTAAGGAAGCGTACAAGAGGTGGAAAGAATAAGAAAAGAAGAATTGAGATCAACTCTAATGTAGATTTATATTTCCCCAGATGTGGCTCTCAGATTATCAAAATTATTAGAAAGAATAAATTTTAGCTAGAAGAAATGAACTGGGATTTTTTAACACTTAAAATGTTAATAGAGATGCAAATATCTCTTGCTTAATAATTGAGAAAACAATTTATTATCACAGATAATAACTAGCAATGAACTTCTATGGTATTTATAGAATTTAGGGAGACACTTAACACTATTCACTATGGTAATGTTTTCAAGAAGAAATACTCCCATACCTTTAGGCTAAGTTGAAAACAGTATTTTTCTTGGTTTTTGCACATAAAAATTAAACACAGCCAGATAAGCTACAATGAAATCAGTACTGTGTTTTACTCCACACAAAAAGAAGATGAGGTGAGCTATTCAGTGTGGCTTCACTGTTCACTCTGTAATCAATTTCAAGTGTCAGCAGGCTTTTTCAGGAAAGGGCATTTTGCGGACTATGCGTTGGCTGGTTCTGCTCGTGTACTGTATTGATAATAGGTAATGGATAAATGAATGGGGCTGTTTGGTTCCAATAAAACTTTATGCACAAAACCAGGAGGCAAGCCAAATATGGTGTATGGTACTTTGCCTATCCTGGCCTGGTCTCTTTGATAGATTTATCTACTTGGTAAATCTATTTAATAGATTTTGTAAGAAGTGAAATTATTTCAAGGCCCCAAATCTCAACAACGTGCCACTCAAGACTGATAATACCCTTGATTCATGGGGCGAAAGTACCCATCTCCTATTACTGGTTTACCATTTTATTCCTCTATGTTAATCTTCCGCTCCCATAGTATACCTGTTAGTTACAAGTGGTACAATTGGTAGATTGATTTTCTTTTCACTTTATAACCTATTTTCTGATCTATTATAAAGATTTTACAAAGAAAACAAGACTGTTAGATCAAATCACTGAATTGGATTTAATTCAATACAGTTCAATTAAGTAAATCAAATTGCTGCATGCCTAAATAAATGAGTGACTGAATTAATGGATATTTATTTGTTTTTATTTTTATTTTTATTTTTTTATTTTTATTTTTATATCTATTTTTATTTTTATTTTTATTTTGTGTGTGTGTTACTGGGGATTGAACCCAGGGGCATTCTACCTCCGAGCTACACCCCCAGCCTTATTTTGTATTCTTTATTTTGAAACAGGGTCTCTCTAAGTTGTGGAGGGCCTCACTAAGTAGCTGAGTCTGGCCATGAACCCAGATCCTCTGGTCTCAGCCTCCCAAGTACTGGGATTACAAGCGTGCGCCACCAAGTCTGGCTATGAATGGATATTTAAAGAAAGCATACTTAATTATAGAAGACAAATAATCACTATAGAAAACATAACACATTTTTCTGTTTTCCTTTCTTACAGCCTATTTCAATATTTTGGAGAAAAATAAAGTTGGTTAAATGTCATGAATGGAAGTCAGGTGTGGTGGCTCATGTCTATAATCCCAGTACCTGGGATGCTGAGATAGAAGGATCACAGATTCGAGGACAGCCTCAGCAATGTAGTGAGACCCACAACAACCGAGTGAGACCTTGTTTCAAAACAAAACAAAAGGGCTGGGAGTGTAGCTCATAAGTAGAATGTCCCTGGGTTCAATCCCCAGGATCACAACAACAACAACAACAACAACAACAAAAAGTCATGAATGAAAAGAACCTTAAATCTTTCCTTACTTCATTTTTATTGACCAAGTTAAGAAAAAGAAACAAAAAAAAATTTTAAAAAACTCCATGCTCATCTTCTTTATTTTGAGTTTTCTTCTTGAAGCCTTTTTAATTCTGCTTTCTCTTTTGAGACTACAGGAGGCACACAAAAATTGTCTAGAAATTAGGATAGTGAGTGGCCCATAGTAAACGTGAATGTATCCTATTTTAATTCTTTTTCTTATTTCTCCACTGCAGTCTTTAATTCTCTATAACAAATAGCAATCCTTTTCCCCATAATTGTGCAGTTATGGAAGTATGCCCTTTGTGGCTAATGAACCTAACTGGACAGTTAAGGACTACACTGAGAGAATATATTGACTAATATTTTGTGGGGAAAGATCTTTTAAACATAGGAATTATTATATGGCCTAATGCATTTTATTTGGGACTCTGTCTATTCCAGACCACTGAAAAATAATTGATTAGCAGCTGTATTTACATAAAATGATATTTCCAAATGACTTCGCCATTGCTAACATGTTTTATTCTTTCCATCTCTCTGAAGTCGTTAGGGTAGGTAGTCATATATCCACTTTGCAGATGCAGAGATTGCCTCCCAGGGGCTAAATGATGCATACAAAATCAGAAAATTAGTTAATAATAGAACTTAAATTAGAACCTAAATGTCCTTTCCTTTCTGTTGCAATTAATAGTCTTCGGCTGTGCACACCATCAATGTGAATCCAAACATGGCAAATCAAGGCACCTGCCAACGTGGGAGAAGCATGATTCAGAAAAGTGGGGTCAGGGCATGGCAGTCAAGGCCAGTAGTGGAAACAGTGAAAACATTGGCGAGAGGAGGCCTTCGAAGGCAATTTATCTAAGAACAGGTTTAAGGAGAAAGAAAATGGGGCCTGGCTCTTAAAAAATACAAGGGTGGAAAGAGTGAGACTGGCCTATCAGAAAGTGGGGGACAAGCCGAGCTCAGTCTTCCCCGGGTCCTCATACCTGAAAACACCAGAAGACAGTTCCCAGGATTCTGCACGCAGAAATTTAATGAGACTGTCCTACCTATCCTTTCTGCAAAATATGGGGTTGGAACCTCATAGTGGAAACAAAGTCAAGTTCTTTGCAGCTCTTACCGGCGATGGGGCAAAAGGGAGCGACACTGACATGTACTCGCCTTCAACCCAACTTGTTGACTCCTGAGAAAAGACAAGGAAGGTTGCCACTGTCTGCAAGTTTATTCCTAACAGTTAGGAGGGAGCTAGGTCAGTGCTGAAAGACGAAATGATGTTTGGTAACGTCATTATTGGTCCTCATGAAAAAAAAACTCTACTTTGAAATAGTCTTAGCTAGCATATACTCTGAATTTTTGTGGGTTTTTTGGCGGTACTGGGGATTGAACCCAGGGGTATTCTACCTCTGAGTCACACCCCCAGCCCTATTCTATTTTTTTATTTGGAAACAGGGTCTTGCTAAGTTTCTGAGGCTGACCTTGAACATGCAATTCCTTTGTCTCAGCCTCCCAACTACTGGGATTACCGGCACATGCCACCACACCCCAGTTTCATATATACTTTTATTGGTACATTGTAATTCATCATAGTGAGGTTCAAAGTCACACAAACAAGAATGCACACAGGACTTGTTATGATTCCCTTTGTCTCCCCAGCCCCCCATCCATGTACAGTTTTGTGAGATTGGTAGTGATACATTCATATATGGACATGGCATTATTTCAAATGTTTCCCTCATCCGTTATCCTTCCCCGCAACCCCCCTTCCCCATTCCTCTTCTGCTCTTCTTCTGGTCTTTCTCCTCATTTATCTAAAGTCCCTTCTGTTTTCTGTTTTCTCTTTAGCTTCCACATAGGAGAGAAAACATAAGACCCTTGACTTCCTGTGACTGGCTAATCTCACGTAGCATAATATTCACTAGTTCCATCCAATTCTCAGGAAATAAAATTGAGAATCAATAAATGGATGGCATCAAATTAAAAAGCCTCGGTGCAGTAAAGGATACAATCAAGGGTTTGAAGAAAGAGCTTATAGAATGGGAGAAAAATCTTTGCCACCTACTCCTTTAATAGAGGACTAATATCTAGAACATACAAAGAACTCAAAAAAGTTAACACTATAAAAATGAATAACCCAAACAAAAAATGAACTGAACTGAACTGAACCTTCTCAAAAGAAAAAATACAAATGGCCAACAAACATGGAAAAATGTTCAGCATCATTAGCAATCAGGGAAATGCAAATCAAAAACTACATTAAGATTCCATCTAACTCCAATTAGAATGATGATTATCAAGAAAACAAACAATAAGTGCTGGCAAGGATGTGGGGAAATAGGAACCCTTATACACTCTCGGTTGAATTTTAAATTAGTGTAATTCCTGTGGAGATCAGTATGGAGATTATGTCTTAAAAGACTATGAGTGGACCCATCATATGATTCAGGTATACCACTCCTCAGCATCTCTCCAAAAAATTTAAAGTCAGAATACTCTAGTGATACATGCATATTCATGTTTATTGCAGCACATATCATCACCATTTCTAATTCAGTATTTGTTCCCTCCGCCACATCCTGTGCTGTGCTTCTCCGTGTGGATTCATGGCCCAGTCAGCTACGGACGAGGCAAGCATTCTGCACACGTGATACTGTCTGTAGAAAAGGGAAGGAAGCAAAGTCGGGGCATTGGACACTATCATAAAAGCTGTCCTCTCTCCCAGTGAATAGAACAATTCCATCTCTCTTTCAAACATGGTTTTCCATTTCCCATGTATGTCTGTTTGCTAGAAACAAAGCATTTCCTCTCCATGCACAACAGGAAACTATACGCAGAGGAAAATAAAGTCTACTGTCTATGGAAAGAATTTTAGTAACAATAGTGGTTTGGCCTTTTTCCATAAACATGCATGTGTGTGTTTCCCCAGGAATAGAGGTGGGAGTTGGAGATCCAAATGTATCCATGCTCACATATTATATTCTTAGATATAATTCAGGTCTTACAGGGAGAAAATGAAAAACTTCAATAGGCAGAGTTCTTTATGGACTTCAGGATGCATTCTTACAAAATGCTGTTGGTATACTTTGCCTTTATAAATACCAGATTTTTTATTTTTTTGTTTTTTGTGGTACCAGGGATTGAACCCAGGGGTGTTCTACCGCTGTGCTACACCCCCGGCCCTATTTTTTATCCTTTATTTTGAAACAGGGTCTCACGAAGTTGCGGAGGGCCTCACTAAGTAGAGAGAGAGAGAGAGAGAGAGAGCTGAGGCTGGCCACAAACCCGGATCCTCCGGTCTCCACCTCCCAAAGTACTGGGATTACAAGTGTGCGCCACCACGCCCGGCCTTAAATACCAGATTTTTAAGTAGTTCTGTATGTACCACTGTGTGGAATACAAAGGCAAGACCAGGATGCTTACCTGGCCCTCCTGGTTTAAACATGAAAAAGTCTATAAGCATTTGCACTAGTTCCCTGCAGTTCCAGGGGTGTATGTCCAAAGGAGAGAAGATGGTTCTGCATGAAAACAATAAAAATGAAGCTATCAGGTGAACCATTACATCATGCTCTACAACATCAAGTCTGTAGAACACTTTGTGTCTTTTTCCTTCCTCCTTTCCTTCCTTCCTTCCTTCCTTCCTTCCTTCCTTCCTTCCTTTTCTTTCATACTGGGTATTGAACCCAGGGATATTCTACCTCTGAGCTACACCCCCCGCCTGTTTTATTTTGAAACAGGATCTCACTAAGTTGCTAAGGGTCTAAGTTGCTGAGGCTGTCCTTGAACCTGCAATCCTCCTCTCTCAGACTCCCAAAGTACTGGTGTGTTTTCTCTACAATGTTATATACATTTCACCCTGAACCTCTCCTCATGGATAGGACACCAGCACCACAACCTCACTGAATTCATGACCAAACCATTCATGTTTGTCTTCCCTGTGTCCTAGTTTAGGTAAGGACAGCAATGTCCTCCAAGTCTATGGAGCTCACTGGCATCCAGTTTCCAGTACTGCCCTCATCTGTCCCCTCCCCACAACCCCAGCATCTGCATCCCTCTCTTTCCCATGGCCATGTATAGGCCAATTTATTTGGGGGCCATTACCCCACACTTCTTATTGTTGCCAAACCACATGGGCTGGGGTTGAGACTCCATGGACAGACACCTTCCCTACCCTGTGTGTTAATTTGCAGATTTTTTTTCTGAAATAAAGATTCTATTAACAACAACAGCTCAGTTGCAGCTTGACCTCCCTCTTCCTGTTCCCTCCGATTCAGATGACGGGCCTCTTTTTCCACTTTCTACTCCTCTTGCCATGACCCTAATTCACATCTTTAACATCTCTCATCCGAAAAATCACAATAACCTCATGACTGTCTCCCAACCTCTCCCATCTCCTTATTTTATTACTTTCTCACACGACTGCCATGCTGGCTTTCTAAATCTTAGCTATGATACTATTAATGATCTATTTGGGAGTCTCATTGATTCCTCACTAAACAGTATCATTTCCTTGGAAAATTAGGTTTGGTTTATGCTAGGAGGCTTTCAAAAGGTTAGGAAATAAAGGAGAAAAAAAGATATAGAAAAGACTAGAATGTTTAAAATTTTACTCAAATATTTTCACTTCAAAATTTGCTTTGCGTTTTATTTGCTTTTTTCATGGACTTTTACAAAACAATCTTATTTAGGGAAAAAAAGACAATGTAGGTGTATCAGGTTTTTTTTTCCAAACACTATCAAAGAACAAACCAGAAAAAAATATGAATTATATACAGGGATAAAATACTTGATCAAATTCTTAATTTTCCTGAATTTGCCAACTGCAGTGTTTTAAATAAGAGAATATTCTTGTTCTTAGGAAACATTCTACTCAGCATGACATATACAAAGTAGTCTCAAATGAGTCTGATGAAAATCTGTGTGTGTGTGTGTGTGTGTGTGTGTGTGTGAGAGAGAGAGAGAGAGAGAGAGAGAATGAAAGAGAAAGAAAGAGCATAAAATAAAGCCAATTTGTCATGATGTTAAGAATTGGCCAATCAAGGGTAAAGAGTCGTTTTATTTTCTGTGACAGCACATCTATCACTTCCGTGGACAAACTAGAAGCCTTTATCCTCAATCTTACCTTCTGCTTCTAGTCTCTGGTGGACTTGAGACCCTGACAACCATCTCCGGGCTCTGTCTCAAGCGAGAGGGCAGTGTTTGAGTGAACTCCTCCTCTTCTACCATGGGCTTGAGGCACCTGATTAGCAAATTTTTATTTTGGGGGTACTTTCTCTTTGGTAGATGTGTTGCAGATAGTGTATTGCTACTGTAATCTGTTTTCAGATTTCTCATCTGGCCCCTCTGTGTGGTATTATGAAATGGACATTTCTAAGCTTAATTTCCTCATCTAAAGAATAGGAACAGTTGAATAATTACTAGATTACATACATCTCTAAGATCCTTTCCCCCCAAAATTCTCTCTCATATTTGACTTCTCAATCTTCTTAATGAAGAATAAATTTAACTATCTCGCTCACCTCATTTCTGTATCACTAGGGAAGAACAACTCATTTGTTCATTACTGAGATCAAGTGGGGTCTGTCATCATGCTTGGTCCTTTCTACATAATTTTAATGTTGTAATCGAGCCTATCCCTCAAAGAAGCTTACTATAACTAGAACTCTAAAAACACTAACACATGCCTAAGATTACTTGCATTCTTCCAAGTAGAAGAAAGTTGTTGAAATAATTGATTTGTTGCCAGTCAAATGCTTTCAATTTTTATTATTTCTCAGTGCTGGCTTGTACAGGCATTCTTATACAGATTTGCTGAAGAGCTCATTTGGCATTTGCTAAAAAATATCCAGTGTCCTGAAGGAATGACTTAACAGGACAAATGCTTTACTGGTGGCTGCAGTCTTTCCAGTGCTAACCAGTGCTTGTTGGTTTTGTAAATGGTTGGACAAATAATGACATTTATTTTCTCTTCCCTTTTATTTCCCAAGGGGACTCTGAAAAAGGACTGAATACAAAGAAGCTGAGAAGCTGCGTGTTAATAGTGTATGACAGACCCTGGGTCTGGTTGGGATTCCCAAGACCTGAGGGTGTAGATGACAGAAATCTCACAGACCTGCAAACTCTAAACGCTGCAAACTTGCCTGGAAATTCAATATATAAAGGTTTGTTTCTATTTTCTGCTATATCTAAAGAGGTTAAAGCCAGGCATGGTGGTGTAAGCCTGTAATACTTTGGAGGCTGAGACAGAAGGATCACAAGTTCAAAGCCAGCCTCAACAACTTAGTGAGGCTGTGGGCCACTTAGTGAGACCCTGTTTCCAAATAAAAAACAAAATAGAGCTGGGAGTGTAGCTCAGAGGTGGAATGCCCCTGGGTTCAATCCCCAGCACAAACACACATGCACACACACACACACACACACACACACACACACACACACTAAATAAATAAATAAATAAATAATAGGTTAACTTAGTAAAGGCTTATTTCATATTTAATTAACTCACCTAATAAACATGTGTTAAGTACTTATTAAATGTCAGATCCCTATTAAATGACAGTTCTCTGCTCTCAGGAAACACAGGTTGCAAGAAAATTTTTAGCCTTTATGCATGATTTTTTAAGTAAAAGAAATATATCAACTAATTTTTTTAATTTAGTATTTTTAGATTGAAAGAGATGTATGTAAATGATAAAATGCCAAGAAGATAATAATGTTGTTTTGCAAATTGAATACCCTTTGAATGTTGCTTTTTTTCTAATTCATCCTCTTAGTATTTTCACATATAGTGTAACTTACCACTCTTCAAGTGCTTGAAAATCACACATGCATTTCCAGGGATCTGCAGGACCAGTATGTTAGAATACTATGGTTTCATTGGAAATATTTTTATTTCCTGCTGTGACCTCCAGCCAACTTCAAGTTTTTAAGATTCAGACACATAGCTGGTGTTGACAGCATTGTTAATCTTCCTACACAGGCATCCAGGGGAAAGTTTCCAAAGCAGAGTAGGAAAAAGTTAGCGTCATCAAAAAACACAACTTTTACTCAAACAATGTTGTCAGTGTTTAAATGCGAGATCTTGGAACTGTAAAAGTTTTTGTGATAACAAGCACTGTAATTTTTAACCAATAAGCAGTTTTTGCTTTCTAAAATATTCTCTGTATATTTCTTCCTAAGAAACATTATCTCTAAAATTTTAAGGGTACAACTTAATGAAATCATGTTTTGCTATAATAATTGACATTAAAGCATAAAATAAGAATTGATACTTTATAAAAATCATATGTTAAGGTTAGGTAGAACATGTTCTACTTAAGGGATAGAAGTCATTTTTTATTTTATTTATTTATTTATTTTTATTTTTTTTTTTTACATCAAGTGTGCTTTATTTCCTCCACAGGTATTCTGTTAAATAAAGCACCATTTATATACTGCCAGGCCACAGCTAAAGAGGATTCTTTACAGAATCAAATTTCTTGTGGTTGTTCCGTATACAAGTAAACTTAATTTTGATAATAAGAACCACAGCGATCGGAGGCAATCTGCCTCTATTATAAGGTACAAA
>PVJS01018925.1:0-34286 GCA_004027185.1 Glis glis | reverse complement strand
AGAGAGAGAGAGAGAGAGAGAGAGAGAGAGACAGGGAGGGAGAGAGAGAGAGAGAGAGACAGGGAAAGAGACAGGGAGAGAGAGAGAGAGAGAGAGAGAGAGAGAGAGAGAGAGAGCACGCACATGAGCTGAGGCTGGCCGCGAACCCGGATCCTCCGGTCTCCGCCTCCCAAAGTCCTGGGATGACAAGCGTGCGCCACCACGCCCAGCTACAAATACACTTTTATTTGGAGAACATTCTCCTCCTGCCTGCCTCCACCTCTGACCTGTGCCTCCCTCCTTGTCAAACCTGGGCCAGACCAGCCTACTCTCACCACCCCGCTCCATCAGACACCTCTCCTGAGACTCTCATTTCACCTCACCGTTCTAAGGAAAGAGGGCCCTGGGATGCGAGCAGGAACCGGCTCAGGACCATGCCCAAGGGCCCTTGAGCATCCTCATCCTTCCGTGCTTGCGCCGGGAGCACCCGCCCCTTTTCCTCCCTGCTGGTTCTCCCTTTACCTCTCACCATCCTTCTCCATGGCTTTTGCTGCCCTCATCTCTGCTTCCAACTCTCTGAGTGAGGGCAAAGGCCAGGGCTCAGCCTCGGAGTCTTTGCTGCTCTAGGAGTTCTTCTACACTAGCGGCTTTAACTACTACCACCCATAAAAGTGGCTTCAAGTCTCTCTCCAGCCCTGAATTCTCTCCTAAGTGTTATTCTCTTATGAATCCAGCCCCTGCTGCCTACCACCTCGGTGGCCGTGGAGCAGTCACTTCTCAACTCAGAGCCTTGGTCGATGTACCTATAAAATAAAAGAGGAATGGGTGGGCTGGGTCTTATGTCCCTATGTGCTCCAATAATTGGTGATTTGATGATTTTTAAATGTCTTCATTTCCACATAGATGTTCTATTTCTTTCCCTTCCTTCCTTCCTTCCTTCCTTCCTCCCTCCCTCCCTCCCTCCTTCCCTCTCTCTCTCTCTCTCTCTTTCTTTCTGTACTGGGGCTTGAACCCAGGGGCATTCTGCCTCTGAGCTGCACCCCCAGCTCTAATTTACTTTTTATTTGGAAACACGGTCTCACTAAGTTGCTGAGGGCCTCACTAAGTAGCTGAGGCTAACCACGAACCTGCGATCCTCCTGTCTCAGCCTCCCAAGTACTGGGATTACAGGCATGTGCCACCACACCCAGCTGAACTCATCCTCTTAAAATCATCGAGGACCATCAAGCATAGCATACACTCTGGATTCTTTTGCCCACAGCGGGCTCAGTCATTCTTCCAGGTGCTGCTGATGGTCCCTAGAGTGCTGGAGGGTTGTCATTTCTTTCCTGTAATCACAGTCCCTAACTTTCTCTGCCTTTCCAATGCACCCTGGCTGGGTCTCCCCACTGCTCCAACAAGTGGTGCACATGGTCTTCCCAGCTCCTTCCCCTCCCAGCGACTAGCACTGTGTCTGCACATAGCTTGTTCAAAGCACTTCAAGGTCTCAGCTGTGCACAGCAGCTCCTCCTAAGCACCCATGGATCCCGCTGAGAATCCCTTGAAATGTATGGCTCCTTCACCCAGAAAAATGCCCATGATTTCCAGAGCTCATGGATGTTCTGAAATCTGTTACAGACTCTTTAGAGGGCTTTGGACTCCAAGTTGAACCAAAGACATCACACACACACACACACACACACACACACACACACACACCAAGTCTGAGTTCCTTAGTCCTTGACCTCCTGGCTTGGAGCCCTCTTCTGACCTTCTTTTCCTCCACCTTGAGAGCCTTCCACCCCTCTGGCTCAGCCACGCCATCAACACAAGGACAGCTAACACTGGTACAGCTCCTTGTACACCGGGTCTTCGTTTCTGGCCATTCTCCCCATCTGTATCAACATCATCCTATCCCCAGAGAAGTCCTTGAATCCTTCCTTCAAGTCCCAGCTTGATCTCACCTTCCCTAGAATATCCCCATAGTTCCTAGTCACCTGTGGGGGTCCCCCCTCTTGCACCCCCCTCTTTGCAGTACGGGTAGCACAAGTCATCAGAACCACGAGCACAAAACCGTCATTTTTGTATTTATTACACGGCAGGATTCGCCACAGAGGCCAGGGACTAATGCTAGGCTGACACACCGCACACACAAGATGTCTGTTGGTGACAGTGACTTTTCCTGCTAGCCACATGAAGACAGCTTCCCAAACCACCAAACCTAGCTATGTGTGATAATGGCTTTGCTACATCTAGTTACACACACTTGTGTCCTTTCCTAAAAAATGGTCTATCGCGCATCATTTATCCAGGATGCCAATCCGCTGTAAGTAATGATCCCCCAAGTGGCACCGAGTGGTGGGGGAGTAACGGTGTTATTGACCTTGCAAATTTATCAAGCAGTTTCGCTGAGAGAGACGTGAGTGTCAGACTCACCGCCCAGCATGGGGTGGATGCTCAGCGTGTTAGTTTGTCTTCCTCTTCTCTTAGAGTGGCTTTTCTTTCTTATGCAGAGCAGGTGGTAGGTGAAATTAGACCAGCACCTATTTATTGCCCTGCTCTAAAATTTCAGGGCAAGGAATGTAGAGGCAGAGCAAAAGGATTAGCTATTTCCAGTGAGTCTAAACTCCACTCTGCAAGGGAAACCAACTGAGATAGTGGCCCAGTTCTGAGGTTTCAGAGCTGGGAACCTGGGGGTTCATTTATTATTTATTTACTTATTTATTTATTTATTTATTTATTTATTTATTTATCTATTTATTTTCAGTACTAAGGATTGAACCCAGGGGCATTCTACCTCTGAGCTACACCCACAGCCCTATTTTTTTTATTCTTTATTTTGAAACAGGGTCTCCCTAAGTTGCAAAAGGCCTCACTAAGTAGCTGAGCCTGGCCGCGAACCTGTGATCCTCCCATCTCAGCCTCCCAAGTACTGGGATTACAAGCGTGCGCCACCATGCCCAGCCTGTGGGTTCATTTAACCTGTGTGTCACAGTGAGGAAATGGAGGCCCAGAGAGGAAAGGACAATGGTCTGCTAGTGGCAAGTCTACAACCAAAGCCGTGGCTCTGAACTGTCACCTCCGGTCACATTCATCGTCACCACACAAGGACTCTGTTCCCCACCAGACTACAGCCTCCTTGAGTATCTTATCTGTGCCGGGTCCATCTTTGCACATGGCCAGCATTTAGCACGGGGGCTTGTAAGCATCTGTGTGTAGGGAACTGGACACACGTTACTCACACAACTTTGTACCGCGGCACAAAGCTCATGGTAACTGTTGAAGTAACTGGTAGGGGGAGCCGTCTGACACTTTTCTCCCAGGGCACTGTGAGCGCCCGGCACTGCTGCTGCAGCTTCTACACCTAATCAGGAACAAATTGGCTTTTCCAGCAGACTGGCTCACGGCACAATGTCTGTGCTGGTTTTGCTAAAACACTGTGTTCAAGAAATAGTTACTGAGCATTTACAGACCCCATGCACTGGGTATACAGAGATGAACAGGGCAGAAACAGAGCCTTCTTACATGGAGAACCATCTAGGGCAAGATGAAAAAAAATAAAAATAAAATAAAAAAAGAATGAGAACAAAAATACACCACCACCTCATGCCTACAGGACGAAGCTAATCTCTGCCTGTTTCCAAGACAGAAAATAAAAACAACAAAACACAATGGGGCTCTGATGAAGACTAAAAATCTAAAAGTCAACACATTTTACTTTACTTTATCTCAATTGATCTCAACTCCTGAAATGTTTGAGCTTCAAAAGGTAAGATTAGGTACCATTAAGCCAGCCAGGCTAGCATTGATTTACAAACCTTCTTCCGAGCTATGGGATCCAGGAGGTTGCAGACCCTTATTAATCTCCTTGTTATCAGCTAGATCTCAGCCTGCCGGGAGCCAGCTTGCCTGATTCCCAATTCTGGCTGCATCCCTCGGGTCCTCTGGTTTCTGTGTATGAAGCCTGTATAGGACCATGAATCAGCTTGCCAGGGAATACTTCCTTGAAATGTGGGCTGCTCTTTCTTCGTGGAGTTTGGGGGGTGGGAGTGGGCTTCATCTATAAATAAGATGAAACTCACATTTCATTTCAAATCAGACAATTGCAGGGAGCTATGCAACCCTCACTCCAATTTCTCTCCCTTGGCCATGAAGATGTAAATGATTCCAGAATCCAGGTGACAAGGGACTTTCTTAGCCTCTGTCTTTCTTTCCCTGCCTTCCCTCCTTTCTTTCCTTGGTTCTCCAAACAAACACGTACTATCTTCCAGGCACTGTGCCACAGGCTGGAAGTCCAGTTGTGGCACAGATCTGAAATGGGGATAGTTCTTGGCGAGCTACAGTCTAGTGGACAGAGATCCCACACAACAGATATGGCGTGGTACCCAAGAGAAGCAGAGCGCTCCGGAGGGATGGAAGGTGGGGTCTGACCTAGCAGGGTTTTAGGGAACGGGGGATACTCTGGGACCTCCCTTTTCTTTCCTTTTGGCAGGACCACCCTCTCCCGGAGGAGTGTGGCACATACCACTTAAATCGTCCACAAGATTGTTTCATTGGAGGATTCTTTTGCTGCGTGCTGAACAATTTCTCAAATACAGTGATAAATCGTTTTGTAACCAGGTATTTCTTGGAGGATCAACTCACTCACCATGGAAGTTCTGCAAGGTGGTGTCACGGCACTGTGTCTGTCAGGGCAGACATGGTCGTGGGGTAGAAGTAAGGCTGGCCCGAGATATTGCATGAACTTCATTCATTTCCCGGCTCTACCTTCCTGTGTTTTGCTAACTTGACTTTATTGACTTAATAATTGTCTTTAAATTGACTCACTTAAAAACTTAAATGAATTTATCACAAAGGCATCTTTATATCACTACCATAAATAGAATACCAATATCCCTTGCCCTAAATAGAAGGTAGTAATAGCAAGAATAAATACAATTAACTTCTTGGCTGCCAGCCTGCCCAGAGACTCGCTTTATCTGGAAGAGCAGATGGGTTTTAAAAGGCTCCCCCATACTCGCCTTCCATCACCCCTAGAGGCCTCTCCCCTCAACTCCTCAGCTTTTTAGAACTGACAGAAGAGTTTGGAATTCGATTGCAGGCTGGGCAGGCCACCAAGTCCACTCGGGAACCCCGGGAACGCTGGGGAACTGTGGCTGTGTGTGCCAACTGTGAAGTGAGGCCATTTGCCGTGTGAATGATCACAGCCTCGCCAGCTCGCAAGGGTGCCTAATGCCACAGCTGAGGAGTGCTCTGCTGCCCAGCTGCTCCAGAAATTTCCACCGCGCACTGTGGGCCAAGACCAAGGCTGTTTCTGGACACACACTGCAGCTTTCTTAGACTCATTTAACAAGTCAGTTCAACCCTTGGTTAAAACTTCTTCCTGCCTTACCTCACGGCTCCAAGGCTCACTTTGGAGGATGAAGGAGGGAAGCAGGCCGGTCCATATGGTTAAACCCCTCGCCCCCAGGAACACGGCCTGCCAGACCTTGAATAGATTCATGGCCTTTTTCTGTGCTACTCTACCTAAGTCTCAGTTTGCCTGTCCATCAAATGGGTTTTGAAGGGTTTTATAGTAAACATGGCATATGTGTGAAGAGCTGCTGGTGTACTTGGGAATCCCACCACGGCTGTAATAGGAGTTATTATTCATCTTCTTGACGTGCACTGAAGGTCGCTGTAGGCCAACTCTGGTAGGCTACTGAAATACACGGACAAGTTTCTCCTGGTGAGAAGGGTCAGGGTCACTGACTGGGCGGGGCTTCTGCAGAAGGCAGGGAAAGCAGTTACAGGCATAGGTCATCTAATGATGGAGATGTATCCTGAGAAATGCATGGTGAGGCGATTCTGATATTGTGTGAACATCATGGAGTGTGCTTACAAACCTCCATGGTGCAACCTACCATACACACATGCTGTATGCTATAGTCTATCACTCCTGGGCTACAAACCTGTACAGCATGCTACCATACTGAATACCGACAGCAACTGTGATACAATGGTCATTATCTATATATCTAAACACAGAAAAGTACAGTAAAAATACTAGGCAATAAGAATTGTCAGCTCTTTTACAATCTTATGGGACCACCCTGGATATACAGTCTGGGTTGATGGAAATGCAATTACTGGGGTCTTGTTACAATTCTGACTCAGCAGGCCCAGGTCTGGGGAAAGGCCTGAGACTCAGCATGTCTACCAAGCCTCCAGATGGCGCCATGTTGCTGATCTAAGGACCGTCCTTTGGGTAAGAAGGCTGTAGCCCAGTACTTCTCAAAATGGGGTGCACAAGCCGGGTGTGGTGGCGCACGCTTGTAATCCCAGTACTTTGGGAGGCGGAGACCGGAGGATCCGGGTTTGTGGCCAGCCTCAGCTCTCTCTCTCTCTCTCTCTCTCTTTCTCTCTCTCTCTCTCTTTCTGTCCTTAGTGAGGCCCTCCACAACTTCGTGAGACCCGGTTTCAAAATAAAGTATAAAAAATAGGGCCAGGGGCATAGCGCGGAGGTAGAATGCCCTTGCGTTCAATCCCCGGTACCGCCAAAAAAAAAAAAATGGGGTGCACAGAGGGCCCAGCAGTATCGGCATCACGTGGAACTTGCCCCAGAAGTTCCAGGGTGGGGGCCGGCACTCTGCTTTTAACAAGACCTGGAGACGAGTCTGATGCTCTGTCAAGTCCGAGACCCTTCTTCAAGCCTCCAGGGAGTCCACATCTCCTGCTCATTCCTGATCCTTGCAGGAACTGCGTGGCTTGAGCCTAGGAGGAAAGAGGCAGCTGGATTCCAGCTAGCAGGAGCCAGATCTCAGGAGGAGCATTTTGAGACTCTCTTTTCAGGTTCACCCTCGCGCTGAAAAAAAGTTTTGAGGCTACAGCTCTGCAGGTGCTAGGGAGAGGGGCAGAGGGAAGCTGGGTCTGGGAGGGAGGGGCAGGGGTCTGGGCAGCGCTGGCCCTGGCCGCCCTGACTCCTCCCCCATCACTCTGCACCTTCCATACATTTAGGCTCTGATGAGAACTTACGGCCCTCCACCAAATTTGGGCAGGCAGGCCGGCAAGTATTTACACAAGTGGCCACAAGAAAAGTATGTGTTTGCACTTTCCACAGTCCTAAATCCCAGGCTTTCGGAACTTGGGCCACCTCCAGCCAGTGTATCCAAACATGCTCACAACACATAATCCATGGTGTGGATTTTTCTGATTCTGTGTCTCTGTCCCTCCCTCTTTTAACTCCCTCCATCCCCTCCATACCATATTATTTTGAAAATTAAATAATACTCACTTTGATGCTGCTTTGTTAAAACCACAACTGCGCTCTTAAAATAAGTCATCTTGAGCACTTGCCCGGCATTCTTCTGGCTGCTTTCATTTGTGTTTTTAAAAACCGTGGCAAAACCCACCTCACGGGAAATCTACTATCTTCAACATGAAGTGTGCGGCTCAGTGGCGTTAAGTGCATTCGTACTGTTGTACAACCATCACCACGGTCCATCTCCAGAACTCTTTTCACCTTGCAAAATGGAAACTTTATGTGCATTGAACGCTCACTCCCCTCCCTCTTCTCCCATTCTGCTTTCTGTCAATGTGAACTTGACTCCTCAGGGGGCCTCATGTGCCATATCTTATTTGCCTTTTTGTGACTGGCTTATTTCGCTTAGCACAATGTCCTCAAGATTCATCCATGTTGTAGCATGTGGCAGAATTCCCTTCTTCTTCTTCTTCTTTTTGTTTTTTTTTTGGTACTGGGAATTGAACCCACGGGCATTCTACCTCCAAGATACACCCCCAGCTCTTTACTTTTTATTTTGAAACAGGGTCTGAGGGCCTCACCAAGTTGCTAAGGCTGCCCTCAAACCTGTGATCCTCCTGTCTCAGCCTCCCAAGTACTGGGATTTCAGGGGTGTGCCACCACGCCTGGCTGAATTTCCTTCCTTTTTAAGGCTGAATAATATTCCATTGTATCTATAGGCCACATTTCATGTATCTGTTTCTCTGTTAATGACACTTGGGTTGTTCCCACTTTTTGGCTATTGTGAATACTGCCACATGAGCATGGCTGTACAGCTATGAGTTTGAGTCTCTGCTTTCAGTTTGGGGGGATACATGCCCAAGTGGGATGGCTGGATCAAATGGTATCAATTCTATGTTAAGTTTTTTGAGGAACTGTATTCCATACTGTCTGCACCATTTTATATTCCCATGATGTGTATTTCATTGAATCCATAGAACACTGTGTTTTAGACACTATGAACCATCGTACAGATGAGGAAACTGAGGTTCAGGAAAGTGAGGACACTTGTCCGTGGTCACACAGGTAATAAGTGTTTTGCCGGAGACTAGAACTGTGATCTTGCAATAGCATCTTCCAGGTGTGTGGCCCAATGTCTCGAATCCTGGGCAGTGAGTTTAGCCCTCGGGAGAATTTAGTTCTTACAGATGGAATAGCAGCAGGCAAAGATGTGCACGACACTACTGAGTCATCCTGACACTGCTGGGGTGGCAGCTAGGGCGGGCAGCACGGTAAGCTGGGGGAGCGGCTGCGGAGCCTTGGCCGGCTCCATCACCAATGCTGGGCCATCATGGGTCTTTGTTTGGGAGGCCATCAGTCAGCACACCCAGGCCCAGACAGAACACCCCTGATTAGGGCTACTTTGGGAATCCTCCAGCATTCATATGAAGGTAAGCCTAAATGTGGGGACCTAGAGGTGCAGAAGAAGGGCCTTGGCTGCTTATAGGAAAGAAAACAGACCACAAGTCCCCTGCCCTCTCCACTTACCAGCTTGCTTTCTCCAGTCACCTTATGCCTCTGCTTTCATTATTTAAGCTCTGCTGGTGTTTACCAAGCAAGAAGGTGTGAATTACCGCAGGTATCACTCCTCTGAGAGCAGCCAATGCTCTTCCTCTAGAAATTAGAGACGAGGAAACCTAATAGCAAGTGCCCATGTGCGCCTTCCTCCGTGTCACTGAAATGTACGTCCAATGGTGATGGCCGCTATCTATCTTCAATGAGTGCCAGAAGGCTACCTATCTTCAATGAGTCTCTTCTAGAGTCTTCAAAGTTTCCAGCATCCCTTACAGACCCTCTGGGTGGTACAGGAAATGGAATCGAGTATTGGAGGTCCAAGGCAGGAGGTGAGAGGCAGTACAAAAAAGTCTCTTAAGAGTAGGTGGGCAGCCCCTGGGCAGGAAAAACTTGGTTGGAATCTTAGCTCTTCCTTTACTTGCTGTGTGACATTAGCAAGTTCTGGGACCTCTCTGAGCCTCCATTTCCTAGTCTGCCAATGAGCAGAGGGTGTGGTTGGGATGATTTAGTGAGATGACTGGCATGAGCTCTCAGCAGGACCCTGTCAACCCCTAGGAAATTGGGTTCCCCATGAACCAGATGAACCACTTCCCTTCACAAGGTCTCCTCCCTGCAGGGTTTCCTTCCTCTCCTCCTTCCTCGCCAGGCTGCACCAGACCTGGGGAAGCTGACAGCACCAGCCCTTCTGCTTTTCCCCAGAAAACCTGGGCCCTTAATCATGTGTGTTGTTGTCCTCTTGGTGTGTGTGGGGGGCGTCTAGTAATGAGATGGTCAACGAATGTCATGCTCTGGAGCTATTCTGATGAGATTTGCTGGGGGCAGGGGTGGCTGGAGGAGCAGAGGGGAGGCACAGCCCCCCATTCTACACTGAGGTGCTTTAGGCTGCATTGATATTTTCAGCTGTCAGCTGAAAATATCCATTGTGGCCTGGGCTCTATCACTGCCCCTGAGGGTCTCCTTCAGGCTTGCCGCATCCCGGGTTTCTCTCGCCAATAGATCTTTTTGTTTCCAAGGCCTACCCTTGGCCATATGAGCATGCATATTTTACCCAGTGCATGTCATTTAATACATCATTTCTGGATAGTTCTCCTTGTTTCCTGGAGCCCGGGTTCACATTTCAGCCCCGCACCTCACTAGCTAGCGTAACTTTGGCCATGTTATTTCACTGTGTCCTGCCTCAGTTTCTTCACAGTAAAATAAAGACGATGATAATTTAGACCTCATCAGACTGTTGGGAGAATTATAGGTATGAATGTAGCTAAAGTGCTTAGACTATCACTGGGCACAGAGCAGACACACAGAAATGACTGGTAAGCTGGGCGTGGTGGAGCACGCCTGTAATCCCAGTACTTGGGAGGCTGAGAGAGGAGGATTGCAGGTTCCAGGCCTGTCTCAGCAACCTAGCAAGGCCCTCAGCAACTTGGTGAGACCGTGTTTCTAAATAAAAAATAGGGCTGGGGTGTAGCTCAGAGGTGGAACACCCCTGGGTTCAATCTTTAGCACCCCCACTCTCCCCCACACAAATTTTCTGCTGGCATCAGCCTCCATGGCAGAAAACTATGTGAGGACTGAGACTGTTATCTGAAATAATCTCTTCCATATACCTTGTATACCCAGAGCCCCGGCTATTAGATTTCCACAAGCAGTAACATTTTTAAAAAATTGGGGTTGGGAGGTTGGGTATGGTAGCGCATGCCTATAATTCCAGTGCTTGGGAGGCTGAGACAGGAGGATCACAGGTTCAAGGCCAGCCTCAGCAACTTGGTGAGACCCTTCACAACTTAGTGAGACCCTGTTTCCAAATAAAAAATAAAATAGGGCTGGGGGTGTAGCTCAGAGGTAGAATGCCCCTGGGTTCAATCCCCAGTACCACACACACAATAAATAAGTAAAATTGGGGTTGGGAGTCATTGGTTACCAGCCTCTTCAGCCAAGGAAGAGCATGGTAGTTTTAAAAGAATACAAACAATAAATGCTGGTGAGGATGTGGGGAAACAGGAACCCTTATACACTGTTGGTGGGATTGCAAATTTTAGTGCAGCTGGTATGGAGATCAGTATGGAGGTTCCTTAAAAGACAGGGAGTGGGGCCACCATATGACCCAGCCATCCCACTTTTGGGGATCTTCCCAAAGAGACTGAAATCAGATTACTATAGGGACACCTACATTTCCATGTTTATAGCAGCACAATTCACACTAGCCAAACTATGGAACCAGCCTAGGTGTTCATCAACAAAAGAATGAATTACAAAATTATTGTATATACACACAATAGAATTCTACCTCACCATAAAAAAGAACACAATCATGTCATTTGCAGGAAAATGGATGGAACTCAAGAATATTATGCTAGTGAGATTAGCCAGTCACAGAAAGTGAAGGGCCATATGTTTTCAGTCATATGTGGAAGCTAGAGAGAAACCAGGAAACACAGAAGACCACAGATAAATGAAGACATAGTGGGATGGGAGAGAGGGATCCGGAGAGGGAGTGGGGAGGTGGGGAGATGAAAGGGGAGATCTGATGACGGAAACTAGTGATCCTTTGTTCATACACGAAGTTATTTGTATCAATGTAAAGATTATCTATGGGGCTGGGTGGGAGCAGGGTGGGAACCGCAGAAAAGCTCTCAAATACAACCAGTGCTGAGTGTGTGTGTACCTGTCACTCTGGACCTCACTGTGACGCATAATTACAATGCACCAATGAGAGAGGGGGAGAGAAAGGGAGGGCGGTGCTCTTAGGATCCAAACGAAAACAGAGAACGTGGTCTCAGAAGAGTTCTTCACAGGCAGCTGACAGCTGGCAACTTGAAACTTGTGCTTTCCTCTTTCTTTCTTTCTTTCTTTCTTTCTTTCTTTCTTCTTTCTTTCTTTCTTTCTTTTTCTTTCTCTCTCTCTCTCTCTCTCCTCTCTCTCCTTCCTTCCTTCCTTCCTTCCTTCCTTCCTTCCTTCCTTCCTTCCTTTTTTCCTTCCTTCCTTCCTTCCTTCCTTCCCTCCTTCTAGATTGCCACCTATCAGCATTTGGGAACCAATGGCCCAGGGAACCTTTGGCCCTCCAGCCATTGATCAAGAGGCTAGAGGAGGGGGACTGCAGCCTTGAAACTGAGAAAAAGGACCAGAAAGCAGAGCCGAGTCTCTCTGGGTTCCTCCAATTGTAACAAGAAAGTGCTGGGGACAGAGTGTCACTCTTGCAGAGAAGTTTGGAACTCAAAGGCCCACCCACACAGCAAGGCGGGGCTCTGGATTTCCGAGGGGAACAATCAGGACCCCAGTGCTCTCCAGTGCGTCACAAGGAGGAGCCACAGCTGGGCTGCCAACATGTGTCATGTCGGGGTCCCTGCTCTCCGCTGTTAGAGCCATTCTTCCAGCACCACCACAAAGCCAATGACAGCTAAAGCTGAGAAAACATGGGGACACACAGGTCCCATCAGGACACCGGCCGCTTCCTAGCTGGGTGACAAATTGCAGACGACTGGGGAGAATTTAAAACCAGCCCAGCTGCCACCCAGGAGAGTGACTAATCTAACACTAAGGACAAGCCTTGCACTGGAGAGACAGCAGGCTGGCAGTCAGCTGGCCACAGGGGACCGGGCCTCACCCCGGGAGTCTCTCAGGAGGGACCTGTCCCCATCTCCCTGCAGGAGTCTGCCGCCTGACTCACCCGGCTGGTGGCATTCGGGTCCTGTGTATCCTGCCATCTGTCTGTCTAACTCGCTTTTGCTGGAGGCAGCTGAGAGATCTGATTCTCCTGGGCTTATCTAGGACCTGCACAGCTGCTCCAAGTCTTGACCTGTCATACGATTCTCTGGTTTGACCAGTGTTTTAAAATAAAAAACACCGCTTGGAAGTGATTAATAAAGAACATCTTGGAGATGACACACAGTACGATCGCCATGTCTCCAATGCTAAGCCCCAGCATCCTTTCCTGGGGTGGGGTGGGGGCTCAGGAGGAAACAGCTGGCCCCACGTTCCGGGCCTGCTCTCAGTGTCGGTACGAAACCCCCATGGCAATAAAGATGGAGCTGGTACTAGCTTTCCAGGCAGAAGGAGGGACAGCCACAGTGACACGGACGGTGGCAGGACCAGAAAGGGGTGTCTGCAGAGCAAAGAACTGACCAGAAGTTTGGCGTCTGGACTCTTTGCTTTTTATCTGAACTGGCAGGCATGGCACTGGATCCTCCTGTTTTACAAACTCAAAGGGGGCTTTCATTTTCACTGGCCCGCCCCCCAACATCCCGAGACAATGAACAATGGCACAGCTAGCTTGTGCCTTCCATGTTGGACACGTGGGAAAAGCAGTGGTTTTCTGACCAGTTGGGGGTGTTTAACAGTTGAATAGCAGGGACCTTCTGAGGCCGGGAGGCTGAATGCGACTTCTGATATCCCCAAGACCAGAGTCTGTTCATTCAAAAAATATTTTATGGGTATCACTGTCTAAACCATATGCTTATCACCAGGGGGTCAAGGATGAGGGGCAGATAGAACATAATCATGGACTCCAGCTCCAGAGGATGCTGGAGTGGTAGGATGTAAGGGTGCACAGGGAAGGGGAGAATCAACTGTGTGAAGAGGGATGGGGTCTGGGGATGCTGTGCAGAAGATCATCAGCCTTGACGGAGGAGACAGGGCAGTCAGGGAAGAGGGACCTAGATGGGGCAAGAATGGCAGGAAGGGTATTGTGTGCAAGGAGGGTGATTAGGGGAGGAAGAAAGGCATGTGCAAAGGCACTGGGGTATGAAATGATGGTACAACCTGGAGAAAAGCAAGCCATCCTGAATGGCGGGAGTCTAGAGAGGCAGAAGAGAGAGGAGAGGGCTGGGCTCTGCATGGCTCTTTGTGCCATGCTAACAACAATGGGAGTCTTTCTAGACTTCCACTCTCTCTGAAAAGTATTCATAATGCGCAATTTACAACATTCCCGATTTGTAAGACCTAAACAATTTTAAAACCTAGCAACCCTGCCTTACAAGGGGAAAGAGGCTCAGAGTGTTGGGTTGGTTTCTAAGACGGATCTCTATTTACAATTTAAATTTGACGCTAGGAACAGTTGGCAACAAGGACTTGGAGCGAGTGAGTTAAAACCAGACCTTCTTTCTCTCCTAGTTTATCCTCCAATCGTGCTTATACTTGAGTGAAGGATACCAAGACAGGGGAGAAAAATGGGCTGTAAAAAAGAAAGTGCATTATCACCTTGAGCAAGCTTGTATTCTCTTTACATCAAGTGCCTGGACTGCGCCTGCTCAAGGTCATTTTCCTTCACACTCACCTGGACTCATCCACCAGGCGGGCACCTCATCCCACTCTCAGCTGAGGGCAGCAGCTGCTGGCTGCTCACAGAGCTAGCCAAGGCTGAGGATCACCGCTTGGCCCTCATAGAACTGTCCCAGAAAGGGCTTTGTCTGGGCTGCACTAGGACTCCTGGCACGGGGTACTAGATGGCATCAACTCCGACTGGTCAGATGTCCATTCTAGCATATAGGTGGCAGAGAGGAGCCAGTTGGCAGATACCTTTACTACCACCCCTGCTCCAGATGCCCGGATGCCTGGACACCCAGTCACATGACGTGCAGAAGCAGGGAAGGCCAGTTCAGTTGACATGGGAATCAGGTTTGCAATGGAATGGAGAGTTCCCTCCTCTAGAAGACTTAGCCTAGGGTTCTGCCCCTGAGGCTGGGGCTCATGCCCATGGCAGGTGTATAGCAGGCTGGGGTTAATGCTTTCTGTCCTTTAGCATAGCACTGAACTTAGTTGGACCAGAGGGACAGCTTGGGAAGATGAGTCCTAAGTCCTTCTCTGGTCCTCCTCCTTCACCTTCCTTCTTTCTAAATTACTGAGGAAGAAAGTACTAAGGCCAGGTCAAGCTCTTAAGAAAACTCTGGGCCTTTGCAAGAACCCTGGGGAAGAAATTAGGATGCACTGGGGGAAAGTTTATCAGAGGACCCAGCAGTCTGGTGTGATGGTTAAGAGTATGGGCTTTGACCTCTGTTATGGCTGGGATACAGAATGTCCCTGGAGAGACTCATGTACTGGCAATGCAAAAATGCTCAGAAATGAAATAATTGAATCAGTACTCTAATCTCATCAGTGGATAAATCTACTGAAGGATTAATCCTTTGAATGGATTTACTGGGTGGTAACCTAGGCAGCTGGGGTATGGCTAGAGGACGTAGGTCGCCGGGGGTGTGTGGCCTCAGGAACTATATCTGTCCCTGGCCTCTTCCCCTCCCCTCCTTCTCTGCCACTACTGAGTGGAGCTCAGCTTTCTTCTGCCATGACATGCAGTTGTGATGCTGCCTTGGAGTCAGCTGACTATGGACTGAACCTCTGAAAACATGAGCCAAATAAACTTTTCCTCCTCTATGTTGTTCATGTCAGGTATTTTGGTCACAGAGACAGAAAAGCTGATTTTAAAAATCTCCATAGAGCTAGGGTCAAACACTTGCATTAGCACAAGCCAAACAAGATCGCTGAGCCTCAGTTTCCTTGTTGATAAATGAAGGAGAGCAACAGTACCTATATTAGAGGGGTTTGGTGAGGATTCTGCAGACTAGTGCTTCAAAGTAGTTAGCACGGTGCCTGGCACACAGAGTTCAACAAATAGCAGTTCCTGGTGCCACTGGCTGCTGCTTCATTGGGTTGCCATGAAGATAAAATGTTTTAATGTCTAAGAAGAAGCTGGAAGAGCCCCTGGCTCATAGCAAGCACTCAATGTGTGCTACCCATCACCGTCATCATCTCTGACATGATTGCTATTGTTATCATTACTAGCTACTGATTTCTTCTTTAACCAGAGTTCCATAACTCCTCTATGATTTCAAAAGCTCATTTGGGAATTAGGGCATTGGGTTATAAAAGAGGAGACTTGTACAAGCCTGCCCTGCTTGTAACCAGCCATGGTGCTATCTTAGATAAGTGATGTTACATCTCAGGGTCAAATTAACCCTAATTGATAACAAGAGGGGAGGCTTCTATAGGGGGAGCCCTTCCTAGCCTAAGGATCTATGAGCCTCAGCCTTGCTCCAGGATCCTGGGTGTGCCTAGCACAGCGCCAGATTCAAGAAAGAGATTCCTCCAACAGATATTTACTTACTGCCTCCATGTGCCAGTTCTTGGGACACCATGAAGACACAGCCACCATGCCTCACATCCCCTCATTCAGGTTAACTCAATACTAAATAAAGCCCAGGGGACACCCAGAAGAAGAGTTCAGCTCACCACCTGGTCCACTTGATTCTAAAATCTGGGAGGCTGCATGCACCCATCATGGGCTGTTTCCCCCCAGGCCCACCCAATCTCTGACTGAGAATTTGAATTCCCTCCTTGGCTCCCATGTAGGACTTTCTGGATGTTCTGAAGAGAACTTATCTTTCCACATTCCCCTTTCTCAGTGAGCCCAGCTGAATGAAAGCAAGAGAATCAGAAACGGATCCTTGAAAATAATCATGTAGGAAAAGAGATGTATCTCTTAGAAAAAGCCCCTCAGAGAGAGCCTTGCCCTCACCAAACGCATATGATTCCTCAGGCAGGACAGGACCTCCGAGGCCACCATGTCAAACCCTCATTTTGTAAGGAAGGGAATCAAGAGTTTCAGTGAAGTGGATCTCAGGCTTATTCTTCTAGACAGTACACTCATAATTTGCTTTCTTCTTCCACTTTTCTTTCCTTAATCCTTGGAAAATTCACCCCCAAAACAGCCCCTTCCATTTTTCCTTCTTGCTTAACGGATCACAAGACCCCAGTGTCCACTGTCTTCCAGAAACAGCCACCCTTTTACAGAAGCATCGTCCTCTCCCAAGGATGGACACTGGCAGATAATTCGTAATCCGTCCTGGCATGGGTCAGGAGCAGTTGAAGAAGGGTGGGCAGGACTGGTGTCACCACACTGTGGTCCTCAGTAGGACTAAAGGTATCCCAAGAAGGCATGTGACGAGGAAGACAAAGCCCTCTTGATACCCCCCACTGGCCTCTGTGCCAGGGCACTTACTGGCATTGAGTTGGGGTGGTTAAAAGGATTAAGGAAGTGACTGTATGTTAAACCTTTCCTATAAAGCAGGGAGAAGGTTCTGGTGGGGTTTTGTGTTTTTGTTGTAGTAGCAGTAGTAGTACAGGGGATTGAACCTAGGGCCATTCTACCTCCAAGCTACCCTGAGTCCTATTTTATTTTATTTTAAAACAGGGTCTCACTAGATTGCTGAGAGTCTCACTAAATTGCTGAGGCTGGTCTGGAACCTGTGATCCGATCCACCTGTCCCAGTCTCCCAAGTTCTGGGATTATGGGCATGCCCCACCACGCTGGGCTGGGATTCTCATCCTCTGCCCACATCTTTCTTCCCCCAGCCACGCGGAATCCCAGGTAAGCCTCCTTTCATCTGGACTAAACACAGGTGGGGCCAGCTGTGGGTGGGGCTGGAATATTCATTGCAATCACCTGGCATGTATAGTGCTGGCCCTCAGCATCCACATAGGCATGGGAGAGGGTGGTGTCTCAGACCGGGGAGGTGACTAGCCAAGCCAAGAGTCAACCTGAAGACCAGAAACAACAGAAAGAACGAAGATGCCCCAGGAGATGCCAAATTTTACCTGCTTGGCAATTTTTTCCCTAGGATCAGCCCAGGCAGGAGCAAGAAAAAAAAGTAGGGATACTCCAGTGAAACAGGTCCCAGGGGACACACTCATAGCAAAAAGAGCCCTGGGGTTTGAACATAGAGTCTGTATGTAAGTGCCCTTCTTAGCCCAGGCCTTGAAGCGCCTTCTTCCAGACCCTGCGGACACAACTTGATGTGCGGAGTGGAGGCTTCACAGCGCATGCATTTGGCAGAAAGTGCAACATTATGCGCAAAGGGATCTCCTGATTGCATTTTAAAAATTAAAAGTCCTTGGCACAGAGAAGGTACTGTGTAAAAGTTCATCCATGGCTGAGCAAGAAACGCCGAAGTAAAGGGTGCACTTGCTATGGTTTTATAGCAGAACAATGGGCAGATGCCAGCCCTCCCCTCTCACGTGGCCAACCTCAGCAAGTGATCTGGGCCAGGCAGAGCCCACATCTGAGAGTAAAGACCGGGAGCCCAGAGGAAGGACCCCCTCACTCCTTTCGATCCGCATCTTTGAGGCGAATATAGCCAGGGAAAAGTCGCTTGTTTCTCTGTCTCCCCGTGGGAGCTGGTGGCACGTTGTCTATTAACTGAACAACATTTGTGAAAGTTTTCGGAGCTCGTGGGGGAAACCGAGGATGAGGAGGAGAAAGGGGCACAGAGAGAAGGCTCTGGAGGCACGGTGGAATCCACAGAAGGAACTGGGCGGTTCTTGAGGTGGGCAGGGCCAGGGACACAAGGAGGAGGCAGGAAGTGGCCCCAGCCCCCAGGTTAAGGTCCTCGCAGCCTCCTCACCTTGGGCTCAAGAAGGCATAGCCTTTGGGAGGTACCTGACTGCGCGGCGGGTCCTCAACTCGCGTCGAGAGTGAATGAAATCACGAGCGGGACAAAGGAGGGGCGCACGCGGCGCGGGACTCCACTGCGCCTGGCTGGGCACTAGTCCCACAGAGGGAGGGACCTTCTGCCCTCTCAGAGACTTCGCCTTCTCCCTGTCAGGGAACCTCAGAACTGGCTGCCTCCCCACCTGCCCACCGCCCTTCGGAGGCTGTGGCGCGGGGACGGGCTCAGGTGCAGGAGGCTGCGGGGTGGGGCGCGACTCAGCCTCCTGGACACACCGCGGGGCTGTCCCGCGCTCCAAGTGCGCGCTCCGGGAAGTCCCGAGCCGGAGAAGCCGGGGGTCGCGGTCCCGCCCCACCTCTGGAGAGATGGGAAGAAGCTAGGGCGAGACCGCGCTCCTGGGGGCCCTGAAGCCCACCGGGCGGCGGTTCAGACTTTCCCAAAACGTCTGTCTCTCTGGAGCGAGCGCACGGCAATCCCGGGGGCGCGGGGGCGTCTCAGGGTTGGCTCCGTGTCCAAAGCCCCGCCAGGGCGGGGGTCTCGGTTCAGCCCAGCGCGCCCCGCCTGTAGCAGTGCCCGCCCCACGCCCAGATCCACCGCCGGCGGGAGGCGTGTGTGCGTGTCGGCGTGTGTAGGGAACGTTCCCCTTCCCCGGAGCCCGAGCACAGCCCCCGCCCTCTGCTCCTGCCCGGGGATCCCCTCCCCCAGCTCAGAGATCCCCGCGCGCCCCCTGCCCACTTTGCCAAGGCGAGAAAGCGGCCGAGCCCGAGACAAAGAAACTCCTGCCTCCCTCCACTCTCGGCCCCTCCGCCCGCCCGAGACACTCCCCGGCGCCCTCCCTCGACCCCGGCGACACTGTGCGCGGACACGCCGGGGAAGGGGGCAGGGTGGGCGAGTCCGCGTCCCCACGCCGGGCGGCGAGGGACTCTGCCCGTGCATCCCGCCCGGGGACACCCCACGGCCGCCGCGCCCGCGCCACCCGCTCCCCAAACCGTCCCGGGTCCCTGGCACCGCCACCGCAGCCCAAACTGTCCCCCACCTCTCCAGCGGAGCGACAGGGGGGCGCGGCGCACACAAAGCGGCGGGGGGGGGGGCAGAGCACGGGAAGAGGGGATCCCGCCGGGGCTCGTGGCACGGGCCCCAGCGCAGCTATTTACCCGATTTCTTCTTCGATCTCCGAGATGTCTGCGAAGATGAGGAAGACCACGAGCAGCGTGAGCGCGGCCAGCATCCAGCTCCGGAATTGCAGCTGCATGGTGGGTCTGCGCCCGCCGGGACCCGCGCGGGCCGGCGCGAGGAGCTGGGGCTGGAGCCTCCGCGCGCCACGCGCGGCGGGCAGACACCCTGCGCTCCGGGCAGGTCCGGGCCGGCGGCGGCGGCGGCGGCGGCGGCAGACAGGGGTTGCTCAGGCGCGGCGATCGCGCTCGCTGCCTCGCGGCTGCTGGCCGCCCCGCCCCTCTCCTCCCCTCCCCTCCCTTTCCCCGCCCCGCGCCCGGCTCCGCGCGCAGTTTGACAGCTTCGCTCCGCTCCCCTGCTCGCCTCCTCCCACTAACTCCAACGTCCAGCGCCAGCTTTTGCTTCTCCCGCCTGGTCTCTTTCAGCGCCCGAGGGCTCCGGGATAAGGCTCGAGCCTGCCACTCCCGGCCTAGGAGTGCGGTCGGGTACGGATCTGAGCCCCGGAAGAGCGCGCACCGCCAGGCGCACCCAGCCGACTGGCAAAACGCCCTCCCTCGCCGGCTCTTTGTCCAGCACCCTCGCCTCCTCTCAAAGTTTTCCCGACACAAAGACCAACACCTGGGGACAGATTCCTGCGCGCGGAGAGGAGGCGGTTCCCGCCAGGCAGATGTGTCAGCAGTCGACGAATGAGGGGGACAGGCGCAAGAAGGGAGGGGAGAAGAGATGTCCAAGACGGGCCAACTTCGCGGAGAGGGTGATTGCTGTTTGTGGGTGAAGGGGTCTCCCCGCGAGAGCCCACCTCCTCTGGGCGGTTATCTTTGTCATTTATGGTGCCGAGACTGAGTTGCCCCAGGTCACGAAGTCGTGGCTCCATCCCTTGCTTCCTCTGGACTGGCTGAGCGCCCACCCTGCCTCGGCCTGGCGGTGCTGCCCCTGGGTAGGTTTCATCTCCCCAGCTCTCATTCTCCTCTAGGAAAATCAATAACCACCTCCTCCCCGGAGTCCTGTCTTGATCGAAAGAACTTCTAGAAAAATATGGCCCCACAGGGGGTAATGCCCCATGCTGAAGTTTTCCGCTTCCCCTACCTTAGACAGTTTAGCTCAAATTACATTTTGCACCAAACATAGCCTAGGGTGGGAAGGGCCCCATTACGTTTTACTGGGATTGGAGAATTACCTGTATTTTTTCTTCATCTTCTTCTTCTTGCAGTAATTGTAACAGTTCCTGAAATCAGGAAATGTAACTTTCCAGCAGTGACCCCTCTGGTTTATGAAAGGGTCCCAGAGGTTTGAGTGTGAACAGAGCTATATGGAATGTCCTGTCTGCCTGAGAAGCACCTGCAAATGAAAGGGAGTCGCAGGTTGGCTGTGTCTCCAGGCCAACTCCCAGTGGTCTGTGGAGGTGCTGGCAGCAGCAAAACCTCTCCAGGGCCACCAAGGGGGAAGTAAGAGGGTCGTTTGGATTTCCCCACCAAAGTGCTGCCCGTGCCCAGAATCCTGGGGCCTCTTGGTGCATACGAAAGAGGAGCAGGAAGGAGGCTTCCAAGCAGCAGTCTGCTGGATTTTGTTGGCACTGGAAGCCCAGATGCGCTCTCCCCTGTGTGAGAGGAGGAACTCTTGCCACTCTGCCTGGAGACCAGGACAGGGAAGCAGCACAGAGACGCTGGGGAAGTTCTGCATCGGCCTCCTCTGACTGCCAGGAGCAGATGTCTTCCCTAGAGGAGGGGTGTACCAACCAGTTCCCACTACAGCCCCTAGCAAAGTCTATGCTATGCAGTCTATGCACCTCCACTTCTTTTACAGCAAGCTCCTTGAGAGTACCACATGATTTTGGGGGTTGGAGGTTTCTGTTGTTGAGCACAATATTGGATGTCACTCTCCTTGTCCATTATAGGTGGAGACAAGACATCCAAAGGATGTTTCCCATTAGTGCAGTTGCCCACGTAGTCTAACTGTCCTGTCTCCAAGTTCCCTAAGTGTCTAGATCTTTCCCTCTTTCTTGCTTGATGGGTGGTTGAGGAGGTGTGGAGTTGTTCTTGCTATCATTTTGACATGTTTTTCTGAGATGAATGGTTGGGATATGGTAGGGTGGAGTATGAACAGGGTATGCCTGGTGCGCTGCTCAATGCTTCCATTACTCCTCCATTCACCCCACTGCTCAGCAGTATTTATTGAGCACCTGCATTGTGCCAGGATCTGTGCTAATGGCTGGAGATATGGGAAGACAATATCCCAGCCCTCTAGTGGTTCACCCTTTAGGAGGAAGCCTAATTATAACCTGAGATGCAACTTACAGTAGACCTACAGACTTCAGACTAACTTGTAATTGATTAATAAGATGACCCCAAAGAGCAACAAGAAGCTGGGTATGGTGGTACACACCTGTAATCCCAGTACTCAGGAGCCTGAGGCAGGAGGATTGCAGGTCTGAAGCCATCAACCAGTAACTTAGCAAGACCCTGTTTCAAAATTTTAAAAAAGATATTTAAAAGGGGGACTGGCAGGAAAATGGATGGAACTAGAGAATGTTATGCTGAGATTAGCTGTCTTAGCTAGAGAGAAATTGGGAAACAAAAAAGACTTCAGATAAATGAGGAGAGAAACCAGTAGAATCATGGACGGGGATTTGAGGAAGAAGATGAGGAGAGGAAAGGGGAGAATTGATGAAGAAAACAGTTCAAACAATCCTATCAATATCAATTTCAATACTGCGAGTGGGGAGGAGGAGGGAGTATGGTGGGACCCGGATGGAAATGCACTTGCTGCTGTGTGCATGTATGTTTCAATCACACTAAACCTCAGCATGACGTGTGGTTACTATGCTCCAGTAAAAGTATGTTTTCTTTTTTAAGGACTGAGGGTGTAACTTAAAGGTAGATTACCCCTGGGATCAATCTCTAGTCACACACACACACACACACACACACACACACACACACACCAAGAAGAAATCAGCTGGCCTCTCTCTCCCCTGTTCTCTGCTTTTCCACCAGCTACTCTCTTACTATGAAGAACATCATGGAGATATGGCCATGATCCTAAATTCATCAGGCCAGGTAAACCTCATCGCTACAAGCATGATTACAAGAAGACACCGTTTCCATTTTCTGTTAGGTGACCCATGCTCCCATCTCAGCCTCAGAAGAATTCCTCTTTTGCATCTACCAGGAAAGAGTTGGGTGGCCAGGAAATAGTGGAAAACTTGTATGTAATAGTCCCATCCCTTATAGAGAAATCCTTGAACCACCCAGGCCCACAGGGCAATGTCCTTTAAGTACATCTACTGGGAAATAGAGCTGGCTTCATAATGTAGAGGCTGTCCTTGGAGTGAAAGTCATTGAGCTGGGGTTTTAATTGGAGGGCGACGAGGGACTCTCATGACTGCTGACCATAGAATAGCACTTACAATCACTCAAGTTGGAATCTTCCTGGGTCGGCCACTCCAACAGTGATCTGCATATACCCAACTCCCTTTGCTGTCTCTGAAAGAATATGGAAGGAGGGAGAATGGTCAGATTGGCAGCGAATGTCAGGCTGCTGATGCCCCCACACCTGCATATGCATGGCTCGTCCACCCTCACCCCTCCTGTCCTCGGGACCCCTGTGTTTAAGCCAGTGTCTTCTCCTGCGTTGGATTTCCCAAGACACTGGGAGGTTCCGCCGTCGTCATTTCCTTAAGCTAAGCCACTGAATGCCTGGGTTAAAATGTAAGAATTATATGGGAGTGGCAGCACATTAAAAGTCATTACCACCCATTAACACTTTAACTCGAATTAATAGAGTATATTAGCTATTCAGGCAACTGATAAGGGTTGGAAGTTTGTATTAATGAGGGCGAGAGGAGCAGGCAGCTCTGTAGAAGTGAGAAGGGGCCCAATAGGGTCGACACACAGTAGCCAGACAGCCCTTCTGCCTTTGAAACTGGGCTTATCTTTCCAGCACCCAGCCTCAAGAACAGGGACCTGCCTTGAAACCCTGAAACTCCATCTACCATTTATGCGTCCAACTAAATTCCCCCAAGCCAACTCCAGCTCTTTAGAATTTTCACCCAAACTACTTGGGAACAATAAGATCTATATTGATAATAACTTGTCCAAGTTGCTGGCTTGGGGAAAGGGCAAGTCCGATGTGGGAAGGAGCAGGCGGGGGAGAGCTAACGTTTATGAGCACGCACAGTAGCAAGGCACGGATCGGAGACTATTTCTCTTATTTAGTCCTCTTGGTAATTCTTTCATACAGATACCATCATCTCCATTTTGCATTGGAGCCAACTGAGGCTCAAACAGGTTAAATTGCCCAAGGTAGCTCAGTTGGCAGACAGGGAATTCTAATTCAACCGGCTTTCCCTGGGCCTCTGCAACTGCTGGGATCCTGGGATTGCCAAGGTCCCCTCCGGCACTCAGGGAAGTTCCAAATGGATTTGTAAGCAGCCACCTCCTTTGATTCTGACTGTATCCCCTTAGTTCTGGTATGTCAGGATTCGGGGAACTAATCTATCTTGGCTCACTGCTCATCCTTCATCATTTGTGAGACTGTAATCATAAATCTCCATTTTCATCTTTCCACATGGAAAAGACTAGTCCTCTCAATCACTTCAGCCGTTTTTATTTTTTAAAGAACCTCAAGAATAAATACTAATTATCCAAAATTACGACCTAGTACCTAACCCCTGTGAACTCTGGCAGAGAGCAATTTAGAATGTTAAACAGCGACGGAGTGGTAATGGTCTTGTTTTCTCATCATCTCTGAAGGAGCTGTGCACGTGTCGGGGGAGGGTAGGATGGAGGCTCCTGGAAAGAGGTAGAATGTCATAGTAACTGGGGGAACCTGCCTTTTCTTTTGGAATTGATACTAATTTGAGTGTTCTCACAAATGCAACGTTTCCCCCTTCCAGATCGGAATCGGAGCGGTAGCAATATGGAGAAGCAAAGGGGCACATTTGCATTCCATTTGTAACTTTCATAAATAGCAAAATTGTAGTTTAGCCAAAGAAAGAAAAGGAATATACTCAGGCAATTGCTGTAAATGTTTCTGGGATTATCAGCAGGAGATGTTGGGAGGAATGTGGGAATAAGCTCCCCAGAGAGCTGGAGGAGAAAAGGGAGGGGGGAGTATAGTTCCATTTTTTTTCTTGTTTTTGGGATTTTTTTTTTTTTTTGGCGGTACCAGGGATTGAACGCAGGGGCGTTCTACCTCCGCGCTATGCCCCCGGCCCTATTTTTTTATGCTTTATTTTTGAAACCGGGTCTCACAAAGTTGCAGAGGGCCTCACTAGGTAGAGAGAGAGAGAGAGAGAGAGAGAGAGAGAGAGAGGAGAGATGAAAGAGGAGAGAGAGAGAGAGAGAGAGAGAGAGATATTGCGTGCGCATGAGCGCTGAGGTTGGCGGCAAACCCGGATCCTCCGGTCTCCGCCTTCCAAAGTACTGGGATTACAAGAGTGCGCCACCACGCCTGGCGTTTTTGGGATTTTGACACACTCTTCAGTTGAGATGAAAGGAAGTTTTGAACCAAATCACAAAGCCAGGTACCAGATAGCAGAGAATGGAAAGGACTGTTCTCTGACAGTTCTTACCAGGGCTTCAATAAAATCATCACTTTGAGCTCTGAATCAGTCTTCTTGGCTTGTCCAGTCTAGCCCAGAGTCCAGCACAATGTCCTCTTCATGAGGCATCTGAGGACGCTGGTGTATATTGACCGTCCTGGTTCTCAGTGTTGTGACACTTCTCAGCCTCTAGTTAGATGATGGACCTCCACATTCTCACAGCTGGAAGGGTTGGTACAGACCATATCTTCATGCCCCTTCATTTACTTGAAAAATATATATTGCTTCATCACCTGGCATGTATCTGGAATTGTGCTAGAGAGCTGGGATGGAGTGGTCAGTGAGGTGGGTGAAGTTCCTCCCTGAATAGAGCTTGGGGTGCAGTGGGATCTTTCCAAATGAAAAGCCATGTGACCGAGAGTCCAGGAGCTTTACCCACAGTCCCAGTCCCACCACTGATTTCAAAGCTGAGAACAGATACTAACTTTCTTGCCTTCTAATTGAGTTCAGCATTAAATTCCCACACTGATATACCTTTATTTCATTTTTCATGACATTTCAAGGAAATTGGAAACTCCTGAGGGATAAAGACCTTAATTTCTCTTCTGGCCCCACATTGTCTAGCATGGTGGAAAACCCAATCGATATCTGTTTCCACTGTGGCCACTTTCAATCCATCCCATCACACTGCTGAAGGCAGAGTTGGAAAGAGATGTGAATGGTACACCATGATAGAGCATTCCCACCGTGTCCATGCAAGACATGGAAAGCGCTCCAGAGCCCGGGTAATAGTGAAGGGTAAAAGTAAAAGTGATGAGTTCTGAGTATTTATTGCCTTGTTTATGATATAACGTATTGAACTGTAAGTTTATATACTTGAATACTTTGCATTTTAATTTTTAGAATATATTTTAGCTTTTAATACTGACTGTGTCAAACACCTGGCTTGAGCCATATCTAGCACAACACTGGTGACCAGTGGCAACAGAAAGTGGCGGCAGTCATGAAACCCTGGCTATCAGCTTGGGGACATACCATCACTCACGTAAAATCCAGATGGGTTAGTCCCCAAAGGCATGACACCATTCACCAGACTGTCAACGTGCTGGCATGTTAGCACGCAACGCTGGGCAAATCAGAGCGCTCCTTCGCTCCAAGTCCGTGTCTTATAAAATTTCCCTTTGGGAATTCTCATCCACCTCTCCTCTGCCTCAAATGGAGTCTGTGTGGTTGTGCATCAGCCCTTTCAAGTGTCTCCATTGGGCTTGACACTGCAGACCTGGGAGAACTGCAAAAGGATTAAGAGGCCGGTAGGTTTGGCTGCATGAGTACACCAGTTTGGATCCATTTCATGCAGGGAACAGTCAACCCCAAATGCCAGCGACTTACTCAAAACAAAGTTGATCCCTTCCTCGTGCAAGTCTCCAAGCAGGCCTCCAGCGCTGGTTTGGCCATGGTTACTCCCCAAAGTCCTTAGAAATGCAGATCCTTCCATCTTTCCCTTCTACCCTCTCTAAGATGAAGCCCTTTTTTCATGGCCCATCACATCCGGGTACCAAGCAATAGATGAGGGGAAGAGATAAAAAGAATGAGGAAAGTTCTTGAAACCCGCCACACGATGCTTCTGCTTGAACCACTTTGTGCAGAATGCTGTCCAGCTGCACACTTAGCTGCAGACCAGAATGTGTCCCCTCGCCTGGCTGGTGTCCAGTTGACACTATATGCCACTCACCACACAAGTTGGCACCCGAAAGCCCTCTTCATCAATGGGAGTCACCGATAATGCACAAAACTATGTGAGAGGGCTGCAAAAGCTTCTAAGTGCTTGTACTCAGTTTCTGGTTTTATCCTAACATGGACCAGAAAATACAGTTCACAGGCCATTGCTGGACCATGGACCGCAGTTTGAGTAGTTCTGGTTTTGAGTTAATTTTGAGATTGTGCACATCAGGGTTCAGAACTTAGCTTTGGGTGCTTTCAGTCCAAGTTTCAGTTTCCTTGATACTAAATGGAGACGATAAACATACTGAATTCATGAGGCTTCATAAGAATGAACTAAGATAATATATCTAAAGTACTTGTAATGCTAGTATAAACTAAAGTAAGTGCTTATTATATGCAAACCTTTATTATTTAAAATAATGAAAAATATAAAGGATATATATATATATATAAAATAGAAAGGATATATATATATATATATATATATATATATATATATATACAATGTTAATGGTAGTCATCTCTAGGTAGCAAAATTTGGGTTGATATTGACTTTTCTGTTTTATAAATTTTCTACAACGCTCATAAATTACTTTGTAATCGGGAAAAAAGCCATTAAAATTTGTTATGCCTATTTTCTCTGCACTGAATTTTTTTGGCAGAGTTTAATATTCTTTCTCAATAACCCACTATAAACACACATATTTAGTAAAATTAGTTTTGCAAACAATTTCCAACCTTTCTTTGATGTTTTGTAAGCATCTACCTCATCTTCATATTGCAATTTCCAATGGAGGGAAACACAGTGTACTCAACTTTCCCCACTCAGGTTGGAAGCCTGGACACGCTTCCGGGCTTCTCTCTTCCACCCTCCTTACCGGATGCAGTCTCATGTTCACCCCACTTGTACTTCTCTGTTGAGTACCCTGAAGCACAGTGAAGTCCCAGCTTTTGGAGCTAGGGGGCGCTTTGGAGAGAAGAGACTGGTTCCCCCTCTCACCAGCATGCGCAAGCAGAGGGGCTGGGTCCCTTTCTGCCTCGCCATTGCTTAGACTCTGCTGCTGGTGAGTGTGCAGGGCATATGGAAGATACGTTAAAATGGGGATGGGGGAGGTAGGGAGAGAAACGCATGGGTCATAACGAGGAGGTCCTTGCTTTTCACATAAATATTTTATTTTCTTCATAAATAAAGTCCTTGCAGAGGCCTCCAAGTTATCACACGTTGCACAACTGTCTTTAAGAAGAATAATCCTCACCTTGAATACAGCTTGGAGACCACTACATATTGTGTAATAATCTCCCCCCAGGAGGAAATTTACTGAGACGAAAAAGAAGACAATGATTTAAGTTTCCCTGGATAGCGTTTCGGAGATTTGTAAAAATCCATATTGGCTCAAACTTCCAAATTCCAAGAGGACATTATGACTACTTAACATTTATTATTATTAACATTTGTTTGGAAAGACTATCTTTACGACCTGGTATTGTTGCCCACTTTAGTGTTACAGATATTCTTTTTTTTTTTTCGAGGTACTGGGGATGGAACCCAGGGGAATTATACCTCCAAGCTACACTCCCAGACCTATTTTTTATTCTTTATTTTGAAACAGGGTCTCACTAAGTTGCAGAGGGCCTCACTAAGTAGCTGAGGCTGGCCTCAAACCCGGATCCTCCGGTCTCAGCCTCCCAAGTACTGGGATTACAAGCGTGCGCCACCACGCCCGGCTGCATTACAGATATTCTTTAGGGGACATTGGAATTCCATGTATATCCAAAGCTTAGAGTAAGTGTTTACCAACAGGGAGATAATTTTGGCAATTCTAAATGATTATAGAGATCTGTAGCTTTGTATTTGCCTTTATGTTAACATGTGATTGGTAATACCTATGATTTGTTCACTTTCAAGTCCTTAGTCAGTAACAGAGCCTCCAGTCATCTCCTTGATCCAGTGGAGAAATTGCAGTCCATTCTTCAGGTTTCTGCAAATTCACTGAAATGACAAGAAAGCTCAGGGTTGCTCTTTTGTTCTGAAATCAGTTTGGTAAATTTTCCTGAGTAGCTCTGGGAGAAGCTGCAGCCTTGAGCCATCTGACATCCCTAGGAGGTAGATTGGGTACATCACAGCAGCTCCTGTGAGCATCTAAGTTACTCACGTACTGAGTCAGAGAAATGAGTGTGATTTTCTCAGTATAGCAGGGCATGGGTCTAAGAGGGATGAGGAAAGCCAAGGCTATGGTTTGGACAAATGTCCCTCAAAGGTCCATGTTTTAAAGGCTTGGTCCTCAGGATGACAATATTGGGAAGTGCTGAGGACCTTTCAGAGGTGGAGCCAAGTCTTTAGGTCATTGGAGATATTGCTCTCAAAGGGGATTGTGGGACCCTGTTTCCTCCCCCCCCTTCTGGCTTGTGATGCGAGCAGTTTGTCCTGACACTTGTTTCCCACCCAGTTTGTCCTGACACTTGTTTCCCCCCCCTTGCCATTTGGCAACCTCTCCAGAGACCCAAAGTACAAGGGCTGCCCAGTCTTGGACTGGAAGCTCCAGAACCATGAGCTAAGTAAACCTTTTTTCTGTATTAGGTCATTGCCTCGGGTATTTTGTCCTAGTAACACAAAGGTGATTAATACCATCAGCTTGAGGTTTTTGTTTTCTTCCCAATGGAAAAGGCTGAAGGTCTCAGAGATAGACAGGCTCCATGGAGGATTATTATACCCATATAAATTCCCCAAAGTCCTTTGGCCAAATTCTCTAGATTTTACCAGAGGGATCCATTTGCTCAGTCCACAGATTGAGCTCTTGGTGTGGATTGATGTTCTTGGTTGTGTGGGGAGAGCTCATAAAGGATGGATAGCCAGTAACTGCTGAAAACTCGCTCGGAAGACATCCTTACCCAGTATCCTTCCCTTCCCTTTTTATTCTGTGTGACTAATTCCCACTTGAACCACTTAGGACAAGTTTGGTAATACAGTGGCCTTCTATATCCATGAGTTCCTCATCCATGGAGTCAACCAAAGGCAGATAAAAAATATTATAAAAAAGAACTGAGTCTGTACCGAACATGTACAGATCCCCCCCTTTTTGTACTGGAGATTGAACCCAGAGGCATTCTGCCAATGAGCTATACCCCCGGCCTTTTTTATTTTTTATTTTGAAACAGGGTCTCACTAAGTTGCTGAGGCTGGCTCAAACCTACAATCTTCCTGTTTCAGCCTTTCAAGTACTGGGATTATAAGTGCACCACCATGCCCATCAGGCACACACTTTTGTCTCCCTGTCATTATTCCCTAAATATTCATATAGCATTTTTATTGTGTTAGATGTAAGTAGCCTGGAGATAGTTGGAAGTATAAGGTAGGATGTGCATAGGTCTTATACAAATAATATACCATTTTATATAAGGGACTTGAGCGTCCACAGATTGTAGGGGTCCTGGATCCAACCATGCAACCTGGGGTACCAAGGGACTGTTGTATTTGGCTTGTAATTTCTGAGATATAAGCACTGCCTCTGTCATTTTATAAGGACTTTCTATGTTTCTAGCTTTTTCACTCTACTTTTCCAACTGGATCACTAACTTTCTAGCTCTTATGTATTTTAGAAAGCTTTTATTTTCTGTTGTACTACTGCTTTCAAACGATGATATTCACTAGTGGTTCAAGGCCTGGCAAAGGGAATACATCCTCTGCTCCTCTTCTTCACCTTCTGTGTGCCAGGCTCTGGGAGGGGCCAAGCCCTCCCCACAGGAGGAGTGCCCACCGCTAGGACCACAGCTGGCCCTGGCAGAGGTGTGCCCACAAAGGGAGAAAACAAAAGCAATGTTGCATTCATTTCAAGCTCCATTAGGGGCATGTGTTAGGTGAGGAAATCAATGGGAAAAACGAATCTGGCAGGTGAAGAACTTCTTTGTCTCCATTTTTAGAATGGAATTGACCACAAATAATGATAGGGTGGAAATCACTAAGCAGTACCCATTTTTAAAAAGAGAGAAATTTTAAAAAATCTCATCCAACAAGATTTTCCCCCCTGTCATTTCCAAAGCATCACTGAGAGAGATAACTGCTGCTTTGTCCCTGTTTCTTCTTGTGGCAGAATACCAGCTGGTACCTAGTGTTGTTGTACACAGCTAGCCTCTGGGAGGGAGACGCTTTGAATAAAGTAGAAATCACCGTGCTGAGGTCGCTCCAGCCATTCAAAAGGATCAACGCTTAAGTATCGATAATATTGATGATTCATCACAATTTGCCCTCTAATAGAAGACCATTTTACAGTTTTGCTTTCAGAAACCAGTACAGCGAGGGCTTCCTTAGGAAGTGGTTGACTCACAATTCATCCTTGTTCCCTGACAAAATGCAATATAATAGGTATTTTGAGAGAAAATGGGGACAGGAGTATAGTTTTGATGTTCATAAATAGTCTCCGCAGAATCAATTTTTACCCTGTAACTTCTGTTTTCATACACCTTGTGAATTTGTGGGAAGTTACACAAAAGGCAGATTTTTCCCCCTATTTCGTTACTTGATTTCTTTTATATGGTTAATCTTGGGCTGTTTTTATTTTCACGCCTTTGACCAGCTTTTTTTTTTGCTTTTGTTGTCCAGATGTAGTAGCGGAGGGGAGCCACGAGGTGGCTCTGTGCTAGTGGAGGGGCCTGAAGGAAGTGGATTTGCTGGGTTTAGCTGGTTTTAGGTAAATTCCTGGCCTGAGAAGAGTCAAAGGAGAAAATGGGAGAATGAGAATAAGAATTGGAAGAGGATACGATCACCCAGAGGGCAAGAATCTTGCATTGACTTTTGTATTATTATTATTATTATCATCATCATCATTATTATTGTCATTATTATTACTGGTACTGGGGCTTGAACCCAGGGGCATTCTACCTCCAAGCTACATCCCCAGCCCTTTCTTTATCTTTCATTTTCTAAAATAGGGTCTCACTAGGTTGCCGAGAGTCTTGTTACATTGCTGAGGCTGTCCTTGAACCTGTGATTCTCTTGTCTCAGCCTCCCAAGTACTGAGATTACAGGTATGCACTGCCATGCCCAGTTTCTTATTGACTGACCCGTGTTAGACTCACAGAACCCATTTAAATCACCAGATAACTGGAATTGAGATGAAAGTGGGCATATGGTCTGTGGAAATCAGTATTCAAGGCGAGCAAATCGAGGGGAGATGCATGTGAATTACCAAAAATTGGTTGGAAAATCTAGGTAATCTCTGCAGGGATGTTCTTGCGTTAACACTCTTTCCAGCCTCAATGAAGAAATTAAATTTGGGCACTTCTTCAAGTGATCAATAATGAATATCAATAACAGATTGACACCTTGCACCGTCTCTGGCTTGGGCACGGCTAGAGTAAATATGTATTTCTAGCTGCTTCACTTTAAAAGGCAAAAACCACAAACTGTCTCCATTTTGCTCAGTTATCCTTATATATAATTAAACCAAGAATCATTTTCTCAATGCCTGTCCTCCCCTCTGGTAGAAGGTATATAAAATAGCAAATCCACTTCCTTAGGGGAGGAGAGGGAGGGTGACATTAGTACAACATTTGTATCTTCAAAGTTCAGGCACCATTCATTGGGTAGTCTTGAAATATCTTTCCCTTATGCGCCTAGTACTGTGCCCAGCACTCTGGTGGTTAAAAAGTAGAAGCCATAGCTCTCCCCCGGGATCTTGGCACAAAATTCCTGACTCAGTTACAGGGTGGCACTTGTCACATGTTGCATGGAGAGAGAGCTGCACCCAAACCCTCATTAACTTAATAGATTCCTATAGTGTCAGTCCTCCCGGCATGAGGGATTGAAGCTCCCGAGATTCGCAGGAAATGTGGGTGTGCTTATAAATGCACCTCCCATTACTCCCGGGATCTGAAAGCGAGAGCGCTCTGCTCCTGAGGCTCGGAAGGAGGAAGTGATGTAGGGAGGAGCCGTCACAGTTCGTTCATTCATTTATACTTTCACGACACCTCCTACTGCTTTGCGAGAAGGGGAAGCGACTTCATTTGTGTGCTGTTTGTCCATCTTCGTGTTCCTGCTGGCCCATTTGCTATGACTTTTTTTTTGTAGTGACAGTCACCTGTATGAGGCACTTGGCTTTGCATAGGGGAAGCTTTATTCCATGTTCAAAGGCAAAAGCTCTATTTTTTTTTAACCAGCCATCTCTAAAGAATAATTGTGGCTCATAAAGTCATAGCCCAAGTTTAATCGGAGATGTAAAAATATTTTCTTGGGCCAGCCACGTGTTTAAAAGTGTTTTGGGATCTGAGGGCCCAGTGGGCCACAGACATTCCGATCCTCAGCCATATCCATGGCTCCCTGGTGTTTTCCTTCCAGTCTGAGCCACATTCTTGTGATCTCTGCCTGGCTCCAGCGGCATCTAAGAAATGGATCAGCGTGAAACCCAAAGGTACTTCCTTGAGGATGAGGCAGCACCTCTCACATAACAGATTTACAGTGAAGGGGGATAAATCCCAGCTCCTGTTCACAAGAGGGTAAATGGGAACAACTTCTCCAGAGGGGAGGCAACCTTGTTGTTATATGGGGGACCTTGTTATATGGGGGACCTATTATGTAGGGTGATACGGTAGTCAGTGGGAATAGAATAGTGCAGGCCTCCCAGAAAAAGGCCTCCCCTTCTTCCCATCCAGCGTGCTCTGAGAGAAGAACTATATTTTGCTGCTGAGAGGAGTAGAGAGGGCGTTGCTAATCTACTAAGTCTACTAAATGGAGATCAATTAAAAATGTTTTATAAAATAACAAAAGTCTCTGAAAAGAGCATGCTCTTCAACCCACTGATTTCACCCACATCTAGGGAATTTTTGTAAGAAAATATACAAATGAATGTGGAAATGTTTATTTATTTATTTATTTATTTATTTATTTATTTATTTATTTTTGCAGTACTGGGGATGGAACTCAGGGACATTCTACCTCCGAGTTACACCCCCAGCCTAATTTTTATTCTTTATTTTGAAACAGGGTCTCACTACATTGCGGAGGGCCTCACTAAGTAGCTGAGGCTGGCCGCGAACCTGCGATCCTCCTGTCTCAGCCTCCCAAGTACTGGGATTACAAGTGTGCACCACCACGCCTGGCTAAGGGTCTCGCTAAGTTGCTGCAGGTCTTCGCTGGCCTCGATCCTCCTGTTTCAGTCTCCCAAGTGCTAGGATTACAGGCGTGTGCCACCATGCCGAGCCGAAATATTTAGATAAAAGGATGCTCATAACAGCATTACTTATAAAAATGAAGGCTGAAAACAATGTAATGTCTGGCAATAAGGCTTCATGAATAAATCATATGAAAGCTGTTTAGTGGAATACTATGCAGTGACTAAAAATGACACGTAGATGGCTTTTTTTGAGTAGTTGGTCTATTTGCATTTTAGTAAGTTGAAGAAGATAATAGAACAGCATATTCCCATTTTTTTTTTTGCAAATATGTGCATATGTGGTGTGGAAGGCAGCCTCTAAGATGGCAGCTGGTAAGGTCTGCCTCTGGGTATTCATAGTCTTGTGTAATCATCATCCTTTGAGTAATTTCTTTCTTTTTTTAAATTTTTTTATGTTTTTATTGGTGCATTGTAGTCTCACATCACAATGAGTATCAGTTTGGTGTTAACATACATGCATACAGCTCTTGGTGTCCCTCCCCCCCGCCTCCCCCCAC